>JAYRBW010047415.1:0-11350 GCA_036023295.1 Invenusta paracnida
ATAGTGAATTAGCAAGAAGTAGAGAGAAGACCACACCTGCACTATGACAAGTCAGTGGAGTATCAACCTATACTAGAGATGCTGGGGTGGCTTGATCTCTCAGCTCGGGCTTGTTGCCTCGAGGTTTGACTATTGAGTAAACAAACAGAAGGCTCGAAGGTGTTGTGAAAGGCGGAGAACTCTTTCCATCCACGCACCTGAACCTACACGTCAAAGTTGAAGAAAAACAACCTGGACTTGATACTCGTGCCATCAAATAACAAACCCGAGTTTAATTTTCCGAATACTATACACACACTAACTGTGTACGTGGAGTATAGGTATGCTTTGGAAGAGAGAGAGAGATATTCGAAATATTCTCATGTTTTCTATTCTCTGTACATTACAACTAACTTGCTCTCCTTTTTCATAATATAGTAGTTGGAGTACAGTGGGGGTATAGCCTGCCATATATAACAACATGTATTGAGGTGTAATGCGCAGTTGTATATGTGCTGGAAAGCTACACCTGCATAACACGTGATTTTCTCGAAATGCCTTAAAATGCATTTCATGTGAAATACACGCTGAACATATGCATCCAATAAGAGGAAAACATGATTCTTCGACGCTTCGTGGTGTGGAAAATATAATATGAAAACCGCGAGAGGTATATTACAAAAAAAGTTCCAACTCGTATCCTGCCTGCGCACAGTAAGAAATAAAACTTCACAGTTAGTTAACTTCGGGACTTGACGTGTGCTGGGTTATAGCTTTTTGCAATATATGCACCCACCAGACACACAATGAGCAAAATAAAATCGGAATACGCGGAATTCTTTGAAACAACGCCAACGTCCAGGTCGATTAGTTCTTTGGTTCCTGTTGCCTCGGAGCGGAAACTCCTCCTGCCCCCGCCGACAATAACCACCGTTCCCGCTTTGGGCGAAGAATACATCACGGAACTCGATCAATCAGGTGTCATGAGCGACGACTCAGCCGAAATGGGCGGTTCGGCGTCCTCATCGTCGAGGAAACGACGTCGCACAGGGACCAGTTTCGTGGAGCTGCAGTCCCAACGTCTCCTCGCGAACATTCGTGAACGACAGCGAACGCAGTCCTTGAATTCGGCGTTCTCCCAACTTCGCGGGATCATTCCTACTCTCCCCTCAGACAAGTTGAGCAAGATTCAGACGCTAAAGTTGGCTGTGCGCTATATTGATTTCCTGCGTCAGGTACTCCGTTCCTCCGATGACACCTCCATTGAGGAGTTCATTCGTCCCTCGGCGGTGAGTTCGGGGGGCTATCCGCGTCACGAGCACCTCAGCTATGCCTTCTCGATGTGGCGTATGGAGGGGGCCTGGTCTGGTCCGCATGGGTAGACTTTACTGTCCGGCTGGAGATGACTAACTTCTAGCTGCAGATAGTGCGCTCTTTAACATTGTACATTTCAGATATTATAGGTATATACACGTCTATATACTGGCATCCTTTTGTATCTCCTCACTTTATTTACGATGTTAATTTATGTTATCAGTTAAATTTGATTTTTTTTGCCTCCTCTCAGTAAATGTATAACATTTTGCTTTTTGTACAAAGAAATATACTTTATACGTATCATGATTTGGTGTTTGTATAAATGTAGAATTATTCCACATATATGTTATAAAATGGCTGTACGTGTTTTACTAGATAGATTTCGTGTTCCGGGATAATACATATATTATATAACTTGTAAATATTAGCGATGAACTGTACGCGTATCAGAAATCCGACAAATTATTTCTATTTTGTTTCATTGGAACAGTATATTATGTAATATTTTTTCTTTTGTATGCTTTCATTGATAATAATAAAGTATTTAATTTCATACATGTCTCTATAATATATATATATATTCCATATTTTGGCTGTTTTTGGAGATAGATTAAATCCATCAAATTGGGTATATATATTTGAAAAGGAAATATTTCATAAATATATTTTTTTTTCTTCTTTGAATATTGTTACGCTAAATATTTTTAATATAAAAATTAAAAAGTGAAACCTTTTTGCAAATAAATTTTGGAAAAAAAATATTAGTAATAAACGAAGCTCTATATTTTGATATAAAATAGCTAAATAACAACTAAGAAGTTTTTTATTTAAATAAATGATATAATATGTTTGACAACTTAATACTTCCTTGATCATTGTCTTGTACGTTTTGAATAAATATACCAGTATAATTAACAGCTATGTCATATTTGATAATCGCGATGAAAACTTAGTTATAAATAAATACTCCCTTTTAATTCTCTGATAATATTTTTTCAAAAGTAATATCTGATATAGTTTTTTTTAATGTTTTATTTCACCATTACAACTGTTTTCTCCCTATTATTTATTGCGACAAAGTCTTCCTTTATTTACTACCGATGCCTCAAACCTGTGAAAAGGGGTTAATAATCCTACTTTTATTGTGTCATTTCACGTTCCATGTCATAAACTGTACGATTTTAGTAATTCGTTTGGACAAATAAGTGTCTGTCATCGCCATATTATTTTTGCAGAGGTCTTTTTATAAGTTTAATATGAAAACAAATAATTTTAATTCTGACTATTTTAGTTTTATTTCAAAATGTCATATGCCGTTTAATATGTAGCTGATATATAGGCGACATACATGTGTCATTTAATATTTGCTAGTCTGGATTGTAGTATCTTGGTAACCTTTTTTCATTTTTGGAAGATTTTTAGAAACTAGCATCATTGTGCGTTTCTATATTATTAAAATGTAATATTAGTCCGAAAGAGGATTGTTGGTACTCGTATTTTACTCAATGAATTAAGGCAGCAATTTCCACAGAGTAATTGTTTTATACTCTGTATTTATATATTAAATTATTGCCTTATACTGGCTTAAGAGTAATCATTTCAAAGTTGTGTGTATATTCCATTTCAATGCAATATCCATGTTTATAAATGCAATCGATTTGGTAGAAGTATGCTGCGATATACTATATAATTAACAACCATCAGTCTGATATTTAATTATTGTTAATTTGATTGGTGTAAATAGATGATATTTTATGTAACAGTATTTGAAATACATACGTATCGCTTATTAAACTATTGCCTAATTATGAAACGCAATACATTGAAATTCAAATTTGGCACGTTAATATGTTATTACCTATTATTTTCATCTATATGGGGACCTTTGTATATTCTTAAGAAGCAGCTTAATTGTGATAATTTAGCGATAAAAACACGGAGTTATATTTTGACACTTCTCGGCCACCAAATGCCCATATAAAGTTGTTACATAAATTTGTGGAGTTTGGTTTAGAGTGTATTTAAATCTATTCATTTCACTCAATGGATGAGATAAATATGTTCCCCTCAACCAAAAACGATACAAAAACGTTTAACTAACGTTGTAATGATATTGGCTGAGGTGGGATATTGTGAAATTTTATTTATTATTACATTATATCAATATATGTATATACTTTAAATAATGTGGAAATACATATAAAGTGTTTGCCTTTAGGTAAACGGCAACATATACAGAAACATGTACGATCATAACTAACTCACAATTTTAATTTTATTAACAAGTGACTTATCCAAAAAAAATAATAGTTGATAATTAATATTATTGTATCTTTAAAGTGATCTGAATTATATCATTGTATCACTTATCATAATTTCTACTACGTAGTAAATGTATCCAGCTTTTACTTTATTTCAACATTTAACAGGATTGTATAATCAACCAATCAATTTATTCATATTACACCAATAAAATGTGCCCAATTAATGTTCACACATTTTATGTGATGGGAGCCATTCTAGAAAATCATTATTGCCTTATTATTGTTATATTACTACTGACATTAATCTAGTAGCATATTATGTGTAAATATACGTGCATTCGAGTAATGAATTTGACTAAAAATGAATATTGTAATGGATAATTTCCAACTTTTTAATGCATTTCCATTTAAGATATGTATATGCATTACCTCCTACGGATAATATACATTACATGAAATGAGTATAATCCATTACTTGTAATGGATAACCAATTTTTAAAGCATTAACAAGTTGGAAATCCTCCATTACATTTTATTTAAAAATATCCATTAACTGTTTTATAATTATCCGATATATACAGGTGTACGGTTGGGGAATTGAAATTGTGACGAATAAAGAGGAATGTACCGTACTTACTAATTATATTAAATTGTTGTAGGACTGACTACTCTTTATTTTATAAAGTTATATTAATACAATGAAATGGGTTATTTGGTACAATATTTAGACAAAACATATTTTAATTATAGTTTTATATACCTACATAGACTAAATGTTCATCATATTGCAGTGTGATATTCATGTTTCTATGCCGTGGGCTTGGTCATTCCATTTAATTAGTTTGAACAATTGCCTATTTATGAGATATAATATGTGTTAATTTCAGGGGCTATACTCACCAACAAGCATTGAGCTCATACGCATGCAGTTCACAATCAATCAATAATCATGGCTCGCGATGGACGACAATCACCTCTCAACTTTAGGGGATTGCAGTTTTCCCCATCTCTACTACTACTGGTTGCCATGGTGATGCTAGCTTTAGACCCCTCATCTTCATCAGTGAGAGCAGTCACCGTCCTGGACTCAGTTATCGGGCGGGACAGTGTCTGGCAGCAAGCTGGGTCACCCTATCTGGCCAGCAGTAATGTCCTCATTCCCAAGGGGGTGTCTGTTAGTGTTGATCCTGGCGTTGTTGTCATGTTCTCACCGGGGACAACTCTCAGGGTAAAGGGCAAGTTGACTGCTGCTGGAACACCAGGTAATGACAATATAGTCAGCAGAGAACATTTCACTGCCTGCTTTACTTTAATTTGTTTTTTCTCCCCAATTTCCGGTCAACATTAAATAAAGCTTGCGGGCTAAAGATTATTATTTTTTAATTACAAATATACCCTTTTCCTGTATTCGAAAACTACATCTACGCAGTAATAGTATTTTGGGATATTTTTACAATGTTGATGTGTATCTATTGATATTTTACTAAAATGTTTCATATGCTATGCTTTAACTGGGACTTAGATGTGACGAATCTCGTTTAAATCCATTTTACTGATAGCTGTTCTGATTAGATTGTAAATATTTCCTATTACATTTCTCATCTACTTAGTACTACGAATATACAAAATTGAAACCGTGTTTAACTTTAAATATTTAGATAATAAGCTTGCTGTGTGTATCATCGCCTGGCTTTCTTGACAAAATTGTAATATTTGAATGTTTCGCATAATATTCGTTAGAAACTGATTGTAGCTTTTATGCTCTAAAGCCTGATTGTAGATTACACGACTTAATATTTTATTTAAGTACCTTGCCACATATAGTATCGCTCTTATAGTAATAAAATCGACCACGGTCGTAAGTGACATAAGGAAACAATTGCCTCAATGTTACTTATTAATTTTTGTGTGGACAACGTTAACTTTAGGGACAACATCGTTTCTAAGCAGTAGTCTCTAGCTAGCCGTTATCTGTACTTTCAGGTGGTCGGATCGTATTCACGAAGACCGGCTCGGATGGTCACACTCCAGTTCTCCAGCCAGACCCCCGGGATCCGCCAGTGGTGCCCCGATACCTGCGCTTGGTGGATGGAGAAGAGATTCGCGATGGGAAGCTGCAGATATTCTATCGAGACCGTTGGAGGCCGGTCTGTAGTCAGAACAGAGAGTGAGTTCTAGTTCCCGATCGCAGAAAAATAGTGTGCGTTTGTACATAGTTGTGTGCTAACTAAGGCAAACAATTTAAATGGAGTTTCAAACACGTCAAACACACTCCCAGCATAACCCTAGTCTTAAATATTTGTTTGATATGGGCCAGTGAAGTGAAATTTGTGTCTACCTTTACTTTTAAGGTTTATATTACACTTTAAAAGTAAATAGAATTACGATTAAACAGGTAATTAAACACAATCTGTATAGTACAAACTAAAATACAGCAAAGCCGGAGCTACTGGGCAATTTAAACTAAATGATTGCGTGTATTTATTGTTAATAGAGTCATTTGATCATTTATTTGCACAGACCTTGGATTCTGATTGGTTGTATTACGTTATTGAGATATCTGTAACTTGTGGTGTATTCATCCCCTCCCAGGTGGACGAAGCAGGACAGTGTCCTAGCCTGTCAGGAGCTCGGCTTCCTCGAAGGGAACTTCACCCTGAATGACCTCGCTGAAAATGACACGCATCACATGCTCTTCGGGGCGCCTGGTTGCCATGGAAATGAGTCCTCCCTGCTCAGCTGTCCCGGGGCGGGCGCCATTGAGTTGGGGAGTCAGATCTGCAGTGAGTAGTTTCTCTTCCTTCTTTGAAATTGGGATATACAGTAATATACTACTTACTAGTAGTACTACATTGTGTCTCGAAAAAGTATTGATTTTTTTTTAATATTTGAAATCAAACAAATTTTAAGGTTTACAAATTTGTTATAAATATACATGTAATAAGGTGGTAAGCGTGTTATTATATATTAATAGTTCGTTAAATCTGTCATTTTCAGACCTCCAAGAGCTGGTGGGCCTGAAGTGCTGGGGCGCTAACATGCGGACCTACGGTCGCCACTGGAAGGGGATCGAGTTCTTCAATACGACACTCTCGGAGGTCGTGATTGACACTCCCAACACCAAGTTGAACATGTCCTCTTCGAGTCTCGTTAGTGTGGACATCCTTTTTGCCGGTTAGTTTACCCCAAAAGCTAGTTAGGGGCCGAGAGATGAAAAGGAATCCAAACCAGTTTCGGTTAAATAGTCGTAATGCAGTTGTAATAATAACGAAAATAATTTAACATTGGATTGTTTTTCTTATTTTTATTAACTGCATAGATTTCCGGGAACAATAGTGCAGTGGTGTATTTTTTATTCAATTTGAATGCGCTGTTTAATCAAGTTTATGTTCGTTATTTCTGCCTGAATCATTTAAAATGGCAATTATATATTATCGATTTATCAAAATGTTGACGGAGGAAATATTGACAATATATATTTACATTTTTGAAGCAGACATGCAATCATTTTAGATATAGAAAATTATTAGAATTGATTCATTTAATATTTATAGACATTTTGATTTCGTGAACAGTTTTATTGACAGATAATTCTTTAACATAATTGAATTGTTATTTTATTGTTAGACATAATTTTTTTTCTTTGCTAAGACGGCATCTATTTTTGAAATGATTACCTATATTATATATATTATGTATATATTGGCTTTTATGTCTAATATTAGAATTCCCGATATACGCTAATATTAATTTTGCCAACGTACAAACGGGAATGGCTCTGAATGCATTTATTTATGCGCGGCCACTTACGTTAATACCTACCTTGATGTTTCTCTCCCGGTCTTACTTGAACAATGACTCGAATGAAGGAGTGAACAAATCCTGGCACAATGTCGCGGCCCTCTCTGGAAGTCCCTTTCCACCCCTTCTCCGGGATGTTCGTGTCATGTGGAGTGCTTACGATGGCGTCAACTTCACTGAGCTTCATGGGCCGGCCCTCCTGCAGAGTGTTCAGGTGGGTGCCTATATTGTTGTTTCCTGGATTGGCTTCTTGATAAGCAGGGCCGCCAGCTTTTAATAGTGTATAGGGGTTACTTGTTAATTACAATTACTTTTTGCTTTTTGACGTCTCGTTTATTTTCCAAAAAAAATTAATTTACGGCCAAGTACTCCACAATCCTCAAAATTGGTTAAAGATTTATGGATAACCCGCAACATTTGCAGAGTAATATCTATCTAACAACTAATTTTTGTTAAATACTTTAAATAAGGTATAATATCAGTAGTTAAAACTTAAATTGTAATAAAGGTGATAATTGATTTTCCAAAAAGTCTGGCAGCAGTGGGATTCGAACCCACGCCCCGGAGGACTGGTGCCTTAAACCAGCGCCTTAGACCGCTCGGCCATGCTACCTTCATGCTAACTAAGTTATAATTACAAAAGCTTTATAACACACATAGCTGCATTTAGTTGTGTGAGAGGAACAGATTTTTGAAAGAATTGCTTTATCTAACTGCGTATATACCTATAGCTACATATGTGTAATTTGCCTAATTAATAAATAGAATCTAGATTACATTATTTCAATCCGTGGTGCACAACTATGCTATGTAAAATACTATGTTTCATGTAAATGCCTTGTTTGCAGGTATTGTTTTTTATGACTCATGTATTAAATCGTTATTATACAAATCGTTCAGTCGAGACTCAAAACTATGCTATTTTATATTATAATATGTATTTGCCCAATATAAATCTAAATATGGTTTAAGGCTATTAATATAAATATTATAAAAACACATGTTATGTCTTTTTGAAAGCTATATTTATTATTAATGCACTTCCATTTATAGATACACGTTCGAAACAGTGGTCGGGAAAATATTACACTTCTTATTTTATTCCCTAAAAAATTACTGTCACATTAAAATTCATTATATTTGTTAAGTGTCAAAGATAGTAATATTAGCCTTAATTCGTTGATATTGTAATATTTATCATGTACCGCCCATTTCTTACATTGTCGATTTACAAAGTTCAACATTTATCTTTTTAGAACAGTATTATTTTCTAAAGTTTACCTCTGAACTGTTGCCTTATTAATTACAAATCCTCTGCACCGCGTTGCGTTGCGTCGCGCCTGCATTTTAGGTGGTGGAGAACCGCGGCCACGGCGTGAACATCTCCACGAACATTGGCTACGTCCGCATTGTGGGCCTTACAGCGCGTCACAACGGCGGGAACGGGGGTCTGATACGCATGCGCGATCACCACTGGCCCGATGAAGCACCCGAATTGGTGGACAAAGCACTCAAAATCTGTCGGCGAGGTAGTGTCGCAGCAAGTCCACAGTTCCCCTTCATGATTCTGGCTGATGTGCCCACGCCGATACACCATCCCAGTGATACTTGTGTGGCTGTGAGTCCTGCTTTAATGTTATCAACAACCCCACTACATTGATCCTAAGTCCCCTAGCTAAACTGCCTATCATAGAAGTCATTAAAACATAGTTGAATGCATAGAGTAAGTAACATGTTTGTAACAGTAGAGCATGTTTGTATACTATATGGTTAAATGAGTGCCTAGGTATTGGGTACAATTAGTACCTTTATATACACTTATAGTATTCATGCGATTTTTCACTAGTTGCATCTGAACTACTGCGAGATTGCGAAATGCTGGATATTTTGTTTTATTAATTCTGTGTATTTATTTATTAGGCAAGAATTTCACGGAGTACATTGTGCACATTTATTTCATTTGAATATTATTGTCTACTTTCTATGATTGCTTACTTGTTTTTAATGTTTATAATTTATACTACTGTTAATATGTAAGTAGTACTATTTTTAAAACTAATACTTGTATTATTATTATTATTTGAAAGCATATAATTATTGATTTATTACACGCTAATAAATTAATAATAATAATTTATCTGAAGTCATTCAATTTGTCATTCTGTCGTTATTATGATTATAATCAATATTTAAAATTATTGTATTGCATATATTTTGAGAAACTAGTTGCTAATTATTTATTACTGCCATTTGATTTTTAAAACAGGACATCAAAACAGACAATTCGAGCCAGCTGCTCACGATAACTCTCCTGGAAGTGCTCACAGATCCCCATGCCTCCGCAGTTATCACCATCTACGACAAACAGACTGGTATTCTCCTGGCGCGTTGGGAGTTCCCAGCAGGGGACAAGAACATCAGCGACCGAAGGAAGCAGCAGGAACGCGTGATTCTCTTCCAGGGTGTCTCCTCACACTCAAACCAAATCGAGGTCAGCTTCCTGTGGAGCAAACCCTCCAACCTGGACTTCTGTCCGATCTATCGGCCCTGTGTCCGCGCGATTATGCAGGTGGCCGTGGGCGAAAGTACGTGTGTCACTTATTTCTTGGGTGTTAGTTTGTAGTTTAAAAGCTGTTCTTGTTTTTTTGGGTTCACTGTCCACCTGTATTTGCTTGCAAAGAAGGGGTGAAATATAGGCAATTGTGGAGTTCTTGGCCGTAAATTATTTTTTTTCGAAAAATAAAACAAAAAATAAATGTAATTAAATTTATATATCGTAATACTATCGTAAAGGATAGTGATATGCTTGATAATCGTGGTGTGACTCTTGCGGCCGCCAGCTTTTAATAGGGTATAGGGGTTGCTTTTTAAATACATTTGTTTTTTGACGTTTCGTTTATTTTCCGAAAAACATTTAATTTACGGCCAAGTACTCCACAATCCCCGAAATATATCGCATGCAGAAAATATCCTGTTTTCCTCTCTCTTCTAATATATACACTTATATCTTCTTTACGTCCGCAACCGGTAGTCATGGTTCCCGAGGTGATAGTCGCCAGTTCCACCTTCACCAACAACACTCAACGGGGCCTCCTTCTGGACAATCCCTGGACCTCCCTGCGCGTTCTAGACTCCACCTTCACGCACAACCAACACGACGCCGGCCTCAAGGTTGTCAACGGCTCGGCAGATCTCTTCCTTAACAACAGCCTACTCCAGGGCAATGAACGATGCGGCCTCAATGTCACCACCGCCGCCGGATTCCGAACTGTCAACGCCACGCGTTTCCTTGGCAACCGGGGTCATGGCCTGGACGTCTGGAATCCGACCTGGTTGATGACGCGGCGGCCCTCGATGATTAATGCTTTCAAGATCACGACGCACGTGCATGCGAGTACCTTCCTGGACAATGAGTGGAATGGGATGCGCTTCTACAATGCCTGTGTCTCAATGTCGGTGCTGGTGAACTATACGCGCGTGGAGAGGAACGGACAGAACGGCATTGAGGTGTACTCGTGTCTCGAGAAGGTTCGTTTATATATTGGTGCCTATGTACGTATAAATGGATAGATCTAGGAAATACAAAGAATTGTCGAATATTGAAATCATTCACTTTTTTTCCGAAATTTCAGAGCATTGCTAGCATAGAGTAATAATGTCAAGAGAGTTCACTCGGTCAAAAAAGCGTAAATATGTTTGTTTAAATATTCAGAGTTCGCCATTTTATATTCCAACCAATGCGATGGTAATTTACGTCTAAAACAGTATAAAAGATCAAATTTCAAACTGGAAAATGTACATGATATAAAGTACTGATATGAAAAATAAAAAAATATAGAAATGTGTGCCTGAATTAGAGCTACAATAATATGTAATTTATAGGAGTATAGCTATTAGTATATAGAGTATAAAGAATTAGAGCTACAATAATATGTAATTTATAGGAGTATAGCTATTAGTATATAGAGTATAAAGAATTAGAGCTACAA
>JAYRBW010047426.1:0-11350 GCA_036023295.1 Invenusta paracnida
AATAATGTGGTAGATAGCAATACTTATTTGGAGAAAGAGAAACTCATGCTAAAATCTGATTGGCCAGCCTCCAAAATTGTCAGAGGTTATGTCTACACATTTTGAGACACCCTTACATAACGAAATATTAGGGGAAGGCCGGATGCGCCGGCCTTCAATTATAAATTATGCAATACATGAAACATGTTACTATCAATTCTGATTTTTTATGGTTATACTAAACTCAATTAACTGGTCAACTGCTTCTATAATATATAAAAGACTGATCTTTTTAGCAATCGGATCTTCGTTAAGAATAATAACTGTGCGATAACAGAATCCTTTGATAAATTTATACCTTAAACAATTCTATTTTATATATTTTCTAAATAAAAAAACTTGCAACAACGTGTAAAATATATTTCTGCAGAAAAATTAGATATTTTTTAATAACATTGCGTTATATGTAAATTGACAAGGTTGTGATAGATATATTTAATTCATTGCAAAACTTACATTAAATTGTAAGTTTTGCCTAAACTCGTATAAAGTGATCTGATATAATAATTATTTCTAAATTTACAAAGCATATTGTTATCAGCAATTAGCTTCAATTAATTTAAAAATCATGGCAAACAAATCTTTCAATATATATCTTAAAATATTTACTACACTTTATTTAAAAAATTCACTTACGTGTTTTAATTACGTAAATAAAATGGAAGTATTTTTTATAAAGTCTACTGAATACTTTTCAGTTCTCATATAATAAGTTTGATGTTCAAAGATTTTGATAAGAGCATTTTGAATAGAAAGAACAAATCTGAATAATAATAAAAAGATTTTCTGAAATTTTTTATGTTACATTTTTAATGACTTCAGTAATTTAGACCCTTATATAATTCAATTATAATTATTTTTAGAATTATAACAGAGAAAGAAAATTCGTGGTTCCATTATAACAGATATTGCTACCAAAAAACGAATCAAATACTTACACAACATCGATGAATAGATGCAATATAATTATAGCACCACACTTATAAATCAGAATAGTCTATAGTCTATAGTGGATATGTCATATGTATAGCTATAAGGAACAAACTTATCATTTAATTTAAGTATCGTATTCGTGTTCTTGGTTAATTGTATATTATTATTATTCATTCATTCATGAAATAAATGTTTAGTTAATTGTTAATATTTTAATGGTTTAAGTGCGAAATTAATATTGATTAGGTGTAATCTTAAAGTGTTATATTATATATTTAACATGTAACATTTTATGATAACTTTGTGGTTTATTTGACGCAGCATGCATCCCATATCGTTCTTATAATGTTGGACTAATTAGTGCTAGTAGATCTTAAGTGTATATATCCAAAAAAGTAGAGGCACACCACTAACTCCAAAACCACCTCTAAGCACTAAGTAACACAAATTTATAGAAGAAAGCTTATAGCCTTACTGAAAAGGACTACTATACTATGTACATAGTAATATATATCAATCATCATAATGTCACTGTTTTTGATTAGTAAACATGAAACAAATTAATTAGAATATGTTTTGGTTAATTACTTGAAAAATATTACGTCCCTGTTATTCTGATATATATTAAATATAATTTTTCTCCATTTACATATATTTTGATCTCTGTTTAAAAGCATGATTGATTATTATCCCCTGACTATATATATCATAGTTCAAACATTTTTAATGATGTTGACTTATTATTAATATGAATTATGCTGACATACTAAACATTAAATAGAGATCTAGCATTGTTAACTAAATGTTGGTATAGACAATACCATATAACCTGGGGAACAAAGGAGGACATAAATTGAATTGTTATTGTTCTCCATCAAATGCGTTTCACTATTTTTTTAAATGTTAATTGGGGGTTAACAGGGTGTGCACGCATTGTTAGCTTTTGAATTAAGGGGTCTCCTGATACTCTACGCGTGGAGTTAAACTAATTATTTATTGCGAAAATGCCTTAAGTTTGGAGGAGAAACTGAACGGAGTTAAAACATAGACGAGGAGTGGAGAAAGTGGCAAAGACACAGACTGATTGAGAAAGTTATAGAGGGAGATAAAAATCCATAACTGATCACCTATTTAGAAAAAATGATCCTGGTATAGAGCGGATTTAAGAAATATCTAGCAGTTATATTTATGAAGGAGAAGTTTGATATCTAGGTAGATAAAGAATAATTTTTAAATAATAAATATAAAAAATATAATTTAAAATATCAATACTTATGAAAGAATAAATTGTTTATAAATTTATTTTGTATTTTGTCATGTTTAAAATGAGTACATTTTACAAGATGTTAATATCAAAGTAATATTTATATAATAAACTCATTAAGTTTATGTATTAATGATATATATTTAACCATTTTAAATTGTATTAATACACTACATATAAGTTAGCCTAATCTTACTATACTATGGATGTGCGATTACAACTCCTAGATAACCTTGTACCTAATTAACTAATTAAAAATCAATATATGTTTAGAATAAAATGTAATTCCAAATTAATAAATAATTCAGTTGTTCGTATTTTAAACATGCATACTTATATAAAAGTTTTCTAAACAATGACTATAATGCTAAATAGTGTATTATATATTCCCATGTCTAGTTTCAGTTCCAGGGTTACATCCCCCTCCCCCTCAGGGCTCTCAATATTTCCACGATGTTGCACTCAACACAACGAATGATACGATGCGAGGTAGGTGTGGGCTGCAGTGGGAGATTCGAAATGCATTAAATAATGATTGTAAAGTACCACTCATATACATTTCAATATACAGGGTAGAGGAAGTGCCAGTGTTTACATATAAATATATAAATGTATCGACACATTTTATTGACAAATAATATGTCAAATAGAAAGTTAAAATCATTAAGTTTACGAATGCTTAACGCACGTAAGCATTATGATCACCGTTGCACTCTATATTGTGTAAGTTTATCTACATATATTCAGCACTGATTTCACGCTTAGCTGAATTTAGTAGAATGCTTAATTATTATTTGTATCTTCATTAATGCTAATTATATTATGAAAAATTCTGCAAATTGTAATTGATTTTGAAATTTGACACTTTTCTGTTTTAATTAAGCACTAATAAACTTTAAAAATTATAAAAATCCCATAAAAATGTTACCATTTACTGAAAACTTTTTTTTCTAGATATCCAGACCTCACAATATCTGAAAGATTCAGAGGAAGTCATGCAGAAAGGTGAGTTGCTTTTTTAAAATAAGATATAAACAAAAAATACATTTTCACTTATTCCTTTGTTTATTTTCGAATAGGTTAAGCATTATAATATAGCTTCTATCTTGAGAAATTCAACATATGGTTTCATAATTTTGTTTAAATCTAATAACTATTTCTATAGTGACTGTGACATATCTATGTTTTTTATTTTCCTTCTTATTCTGGTTTAGAGGAGGCACCAGCATTCGTTCCCTACCTGTCAAAGAGGCAAATGAAAGCTCTGATGGAAAAGAAGAAAAAACAGCAACAACAGGGTGATCTTTGGTTAATCATTGTTGTAAAAAGTTTTAATTGTAGATAAAGCATATAATATAATTACTATATATATTGTGGCTACAAATTTTCATACGAAGTACAAAATACATTTTAGAGTTTATCGATTGAACATAACAACGCATTCATTTATTTTTGACATTTTGATTTTATAAAATGGTAATAAAGCATGCAGCTATTAAGTTATTGACATGTTTTCTTTAAGTTTTGTAGAGCTAACGCTTCATTATAATATAATCTATTTTGTTCCTAAAATATAATAAAAAAAACTTATGTCTTTTTATCTCCTTATTTTAATTTTTTTTAAATCTGCACATTTATTCTTAGATTGTGCTACATTGTGCATATTACTTTCTCCTATAAAGTAACCTTTTGTGTAACATTAATGTTTTTGTATATACGACTTTCGCAACTGTTTGATCCTTCTGTTTTCTCTATCTACTTCCTTTTCGTTATCGATCGGCAACACAGAAGCGCAACAAAAGTCAAAAGTGATGCCATCGGCGCCTCCAAAAGTGGTGCATCAACAACCCAAGAAAGGTGGGATAACCAAATATTAGAAAACTGAATTTGACAAGATTTACTAGTTAATTGTATTATTTTATATAGAGCACAAGTAATAACTATAAGTTGCTAAACTAATTAAACGCGTTTAATAGATTATTCACGACCCTAAATTGTTGGCATTAATTTAAAACTTTTGTCAAATGATTATAGTCTGTCAATGTTATAGTTTTTAATGACTAAATTAGAGAAACATTAGTTTAAAGAATTTTATTATCTTTTTATATATTAACTTGTAATATTATATTGTGTGTTAAATATAGTTTTGTATAAGCTAACGATTTGATTTCTGTCGATTAAACTAATTTTTGAATTTTTACTATACTTTTAGTATATTTTGTTGAACTATAACTGTCGAAGACATTTTAAAAGTTAAATAATATTCCTTATTTTATATGACGTAACACTCTAATGATACATCTATTTATCTTTATGCGAAAAAATATTAAATAATGCTGGTTATGAAGTCATTTCAATTAATTTGCAAACAAAATCAACGTTCTAAATATTTATACATTATTGTATATTTATCGACAGCTTCTCAACCGATCAAAGAAGTTAGAGTTTACTCACAGCCAGGTAAATTGTAAAAGTTACATTTTGAAATTAGAAACAATTTTATAGGTGCTGCCATGAGCAATTATTATGACTCTTTTCTATAAAATGTCTCAAATAAATTCAATATTTTTAAATTGAATTTTCAAATTTTAAGTATTATTAATTTTTAGAAAACAAGGTTTTAGATTATTCTATAAGGTTACAATTAAAGAATTTTGACAATCGCTGCATACCTAAATGCCAAACGCCTTTTTGACTTTATGGAGCTCGATTGGAAAAATTCTTTAATTATATTTATTCAATCGATTAATTGATCATCGTTATCTAAACTCAGGTGATCTGAGTCATTAAAAATATATGATGTCGTGGCTTCATCACTTATAAGTGATTTATCCTAAAATAGTTTTACTGCAATTTCTACGCTAAAAATTCTATCTCTGTAAAGTATTATTAAATATAAATAGTGGATTACACAAAATGTAGTTTTATAATGTATACTAATATTCGGAATATTAATATCAGTAGGTATTTTTTCTGCTTGTATTTTACTTTGAAAACTTAAAATTGTTTTGAATGATTGCACAATTTCGTGATAACATCATAGAGGTTTTATCAAATAAAAATAAAAATAATAGGAATGTATTTATTTCGAAAGAATTTAAATTAATGATACGAAAAAAAATACTTGTCAGTTTTGAATGAATGAATGAAAAACAAACCACTAGTAAAATAAAATATATTAATACAACACCCGAGCTTTCAAAAATAACAAAAGTTCATAATGGGTACAAAGCAAAACACAATGAGACACATTATATATAACAAATACAAATTACATGAACACTATTCATAAGTACCAACTTATAAAAAGAAACCTATTCCACGTTGAAAATCTTATCCTTATAATATAATCTTATGTTCTTATCCTTATAGCTTATTTCACATTCAAAGATAAGAATATAAGAAACATCTTATGATCTTATTGTATGCATTTAAAGTTTATAAATTTGTCTTTTAATCTTATAATTAGTATTAGACTGCGATAAATCATAAATTTTTTAAATGTATGCGTCTGAAAAATAAGTCAAAAGGGGGTGGGCATTGATCCATATCAGTTATATTTTTTATTGCAAGTACAGGGTCATGACACAATGTAACACATAACATAGCCACAAAAGAAAACAATATAGTAACAAGCATAAAGTAATAATAATAATAATAAAAGGCGACCAATGCGCCTCACAATTGATTTTTTAAATTTTACTATCACTATTTATGGAGTCTTTAAATATTAAAACTAGATCATTTTTGCGCTGTAAATCTCGTGCTGCTATTATTTTTTGAGTATTTTATCATCCAGAATTAGAATATTACATTGAAAAAATAACACGAAGCGTTTTTAGTAATTTTTATTTGTATGCTCATTGACGATTTTTGAAGCGCATTAGACGCAAAAAAATAACCATTGTAAGTCTCATTGGACACGTTGAAGCGCATTGGTCGCAAAATTTGAGGCTTTTTGGACGGGTTTTATAATAACAATAAACAATAATTCATGTATAAAAAATAATCAATCGTGAAATCAATAATTGAAATATCAAGCGAGTTTGATATCTTTTAATTAAAGAAAGAATTTGTGTATCTTTTTCAACTACATGGTATAATTAAAACATAATTCACTGAAATTAAATCTAAATAAC
The DNA here is from genome assembly GCA_036023295.1 of Invenusta paracnida. Taxonomy (NCBI): domain Eukaryota; kingdom Metazoa; phylum Platyhelminthes; order Proseriata; family Coelogynoporidae; genus Invenusta; species Invenusta paracnida. The sequence continues at coordinate 6,376 of JAYRBW010047426.1, forward strand.
TTTAATTCATACAAAAAATATAATTAATAATAAGATATCTATGCCAATTTATAAATTTCGACATATTTTATATGCATATTTATTCGGATATTTAATATCTTGTAGTATAATATTGTATAATATGTATAATTAAAAAGGAAGACATTATAAAATTGGCTACCAACATTAGACCATCTAGCTTATTATTTATTTTATCCAAAAATGTTTAAATAATTACAATTTATTACTATTACTTTGAATTTACAACTTCATCAAGAATAACATCTACAATATACACATACGTGATATACTAAAACGTAACATGACATAATATTAAAGAATATAAATATACGTACCAACAATTTTTATAGGAACTAAAATATTTTAGTATTTAGTATGTCAACATTTATTACTATAACAAATCTATTAAATTGTAGCTAAAAGATAAATAAAGCATTATCCAATAATTACTTTTGTATTATTCCAGCGATAACATCTAAACTGTAGACTAAAATAACTAATTTTGTTAGAGAAAATATTAAAATATTCATAGTTGTATATTTGTTGTATAGGTGCACACACACCTATATGCAATGTGTGTGTGTTTGTTATTCGAAGTTACACCAAATAAACAAGAATCTTTTAAAATGTTTTAAAATAATATATTATTAAGTAATCTGTCATACGACTTTCTTTAGATAAGGTAGTATTAAGTCACATATAACATGTTTTTAAAACAGCAAAGTAAACAGTAAAATATTAAATCTTTAAAAAATCCAACAAACTGGGTTTAGTTCTGATGGCAACAAACTTGAAAATATATATTTATTTGATTAACTAACTAGGTATATAAAGACATAGAAATAAGATAGGTAACAGAAAAATAATTAAGACAACTTATTTTATCAAGACTTCAATTACTAACATGTGACACTTTTCCATGAACGGTTCAGTAAGACATTAATATAGAATAAGCTGTAGTTTTCAATAACACTTCACTTATTGTATTAATACTTCACAATGTGTAATATTGTATTAATGTGTTATCCTTAATTAATCACTTAATTTTAGCTTTTGATATTAGTTATGATGCCCATTTTCTAATTTAAATAGACGCAAGCTTATTATTCAAAACAATTCATTAATAATTATATTTAAATATTTCATATTCAAGATTAATTAATTATAATCAATTAATCTTGAATATTAAATACTTTTTATTTTTCCACTAAAATGAATCAAATAAATGTGTATCATTAAAAATTAGTTAACTTAAAAATGTGTTTATAATCGTTAATTATAACAACAAACAACTTTATTAAACTTAAGTGTAAATTACAAAAAAGAAAATTTAAAAAACCAGTTTTTGAAAGAAAATAATCCTAAACTATTTATTTAAGCAGCTTTATTTAATATTAATATATTGGCTAAAACTATGTTGTTAAGATATGCACAAAGGCAACAATAATTTTAATAGGTTCCATACTAACAAAATTTTGTTATTTTTAGAATCTTCAAAAAATTAAATCATTTTGGAATATAACAATTCATTTTCTAAATTATTTAAAAATAATATATATTTGTCCAATAAAATATAATTCATTTGCAGGAAACTTGAATGCATCACAATAGGAAATAATATTTAAAAATGTTGTTTCTCTATTTAGTAATAAGTACTTCCGAATAAATTCTTAACTATCTTCTGAGATTAAATGAACATAAGCAGAAAATTCAGTAAACTATAACTAACCATTGTAAAATATTAAAATTATGCATAACAAACGACTAATTTCTAATATAGTTCATATCAATTTAAAAATATCGCGTGCTGAATAAGTAAATGATTTTTTTTAATGTATCTACTGATTATATTGATTTGGACTACATATTATATATATATATATATATATGTCTTTTTAAAGTTAAAAAGAAATTGATACTTATAAGGCGGCATTTATCAAAATGAAAATATGTACAATATATAATATTCGGGAAGAAGCCTGATATGAATCAGTTAAAATATTTTAACAATATCTATATGGTCATAATAAATTAATGCTATTCAAACTAAATAAAAGTCAATTATTGACATTCCGCCAGTAATTTCGGGACGAATTCTCTCTAAGTTAGAAATAGGTGAAAGTGGTTGGGGATAAAGCAATAGCACAATTGTTAGTAGGTCAGGCCTGAAGGGAATCGGAATCATGAACTGCCAAATATACAGCAGTCACAGTCACAGGTAGACAGGGAAAGTGTGACTGGTTATAAGAGGATAAAGGATCTGCCAAGAGAGACCATATAACTTTTTCGTGGTCGTTCAGGTCGTCGCGCGGTGGGAATACAGCCAGATGTGAATCCACCAGTATCTGTTTACTTGCAAAACGGTGCACTCATTCATAGCACCATAAAAATGAAATAATTCGCACTAATATATTGTGGTACACAATTGCAGTTCCGAGAAATTAGTCAATTATAGTCAATTAGCACTTAATACAATATATTATGTAAGGAGGATCGCAAGCTATAACGTATTATTGTACAAAAATATAATAGCATAAAAAGTTACAAGCATGTATTATTATTTCTACACAAACAACAATTACAAGTTTTGATTTAATTTTATATATCCCATATATAAATATATCATTGTGGTTGAAAACCTATTTGAACAAACTTATATATTGTAAATAATACAGTGAAAATTCAATTGTACAATTAGGTTAATATCCAAAGCATTGCTTTAATTATATAATTTTTAAATGAGTACTACTGTATTGAAATATATTGTCTAGGCGTAAAAAAAATACGCCTTGATATATATTTCACTGGGAATGTGCTTTTAGATATTACTTAATATAAATTAAATAGAGTATATTTTATTTGTGTCAAAATAATTTGATTTATTAACGGCTTGTAACAGCCTCGCATGCATTAAAATTATATAAAATGAAAATATTTAAATATCAACAATTAATTATTATCTCGATTATCACAAACATTGTTTAAAAATATAGTCAACGGTAATAAATATATTTATATATAAATTATTACCATTGACTATATTTTTAAACAATGTTGAAATTACACGTGTCTCAGAATGAAAATAGTATGTGTCTCGATTGCTTTTAGCTTAGTAAATACATCCGGAAAAAATGAATTTAAGCTCATTCTAATGATATTGCACACGGGCATAATGCAACAGTGTAAATGTTAGTAACAATTCAATTTCTCTTCCGTTTTCAATTTTTTTTGTTAAATTGCATTTTTTGAATGGCAAGGTTTCAAAAAGTAATGCGATTGTCAGTCTGAATAAACAAATTAACCCTGTAATGCATAACAGGTATTTAACGAGATATTCATTGAGATAATAACAATATATTATGTAAGTTAGTTAAACTATCAAACTTGCGGTGTTATTAAAATAAAATTGGTAAACAACTGTACAGTGAATTCCAACTTATATGCACGTTTATACACAGATACAATACGCTTAATAAAACAGACCATTGTTATGACGTGCAAGAAGTACTTCGCCATCCCTTGAGTCATTTATAAAAAATTAACTCCAAGACGATTCCCAAACAAGGAAGACACGAATAATTAGAGATCAATGTACGAGAATACTCATAAATCATAAGAAAAACGAGTTGCACTAGTCTAAAGAAAATTGAAAAAAAATGACAGCTAATGATGATTAATGATTGATCAGATTACCGATCAAATGACCAAGTGAGCTTTTGGCTAACTAGAATTGATCAGTTTTGTTGTGTGAATATAGAGATAATATAATGGAAAACATTAAAATATTTATTAAAAAACTAAATAATTCTAATGTTTTCATTTTCTATGTTATCTTAAGAACAGAACCCTTGGTAATTAAATGATTTAATTAATAAATATTAAATATATTATTTTATAGAGTATCTACAATTAATATGTATTTAAATTTTACTCAATCTAAATATATGTTAGCCACATAGTCAAATATCTATAGTTTTCATATAAAATAAATTCCAAATTTCTTATAAAAAAACAGATAAAAGTATCAAAGAGTTATATACATATACTTTGTATTGATAGTCACAATTAAAATTCTCTCAACTGGTCAATTTCAATTATTTTTTTAATGATTACAAAAATAGAAATAGTACTTATTAATTGTTATTATGTAGAGGTATATTTAAATTACTAATTTAAATATTTTGCGCAAAATGTATTATCTCAACTGCAAGATACTATTTCAAAATATATATTGTTTAATTAATAAATATGTATATATTATAAAAATTGAAAAAATTGAAAATAATAAACCTAACATATATGTATGTATATAGAAATTAATAAATGTATAGTAATAAATAAATATATGTGGTTTGTATATTCTGATGCATTCATAATTATTCATAAATATGCTCTTTCATTTTACACTGTTCGAAATCAATTTATTATTTACTCTACTTGTGAAAATAGATTATTAAATACTCTTCATATAGGAGCGTAACAAAAGTTGTTCCTCATGTAAGTTTGACAAGATATGTAGGTGGACTCACCCTTTTCATGCCCAAGCCCTGTTCGTGCATGTAACCAAGATTGAACATGGCCTGCGGGTTTCTCTGTTGCTCAGAGGCCAGGCGATAGTGTTGAGCGGCAAGAGTGTAGTCGATATTGGTACCCAAACCGTAGTAGTGGTAGTCCCCAACTTTCACTCGAGCTATTGTATACCCTGTAAGCCGTTAATGTGTGTGCCAACGGTACCATTAGGGTGGGTATAAGCGAAATTTAAAGAAATATCGAATTGTAACATACGATACATAAAGTGGTGAGATTAACCCTATTTGCTCTACCTTGGTCTAAAAGGGCCACCTAGTTATAAATTAAGCTATAGATAATCTCACAGTAGTTTTCAACCAATGATATGGTATGACTTTTCCTAAATTATATCGATCATCATGTTTATAATAATTATATAACATTGTCTGCTCCAGTTATTTAGAAA
>JAYRBW010047437.1:0-11350 GCA_036023295.1 Invenusta paracnida
CATATAATATGCAGATACATAGTCTGTCTGTCTATAAAGATGGCAATACTATTCTGTAATATCACGAATCTCTCTCTCTAATTTTCAATACCAAAGTATATTATGTATTTTGAATACCATATCTGTAACTAGATAAACTATGCATATACGAGTATATTGTATATACATAAAATGTTATATATTAACACAACGATGAATAGTAGATAGTTTGTAACATGTGATCATTATAGCGAGGTACACGCTCCCTTCTGTGGTGACTAGCGGCTACTTGTTCGTAATTTATTACCTCAATTTAAAGAAAAATGTCTAGCAAACGGGGAGAGGATATATATATATATAAATAAGCGCATACCAAATAATGCGGTAAATTATACATGCCTTTCGTTTTTGGATATTTAATAATTCAAAAATAAACCAGACACAGTAAATAGTTTAATGTAATATAATAGTAATCTAAACGTAACAACTGTCTGTTTGCGGGAATAGTATCTATATATTTTTATTTTTTACTGTAAGTAGTGGCGTTTTTATCTGAAAATGTAATTCACGTACTTGTATGAGTTTACAGCGCGTTCTGTGAAAATATCCCCCATGTTTCCCACAATTAAATAGACGTGTATAAATATAGTTTTAATTGCATTTTTAGTTTACCTTCTGCAGGAAATACGTACATATGCATATATATGTTTATTTTTGTTTTTATTTCTGCATAAAGAATTGTCATATATTATATTTAATCTATGCTTTTCTTTTCTTTTCTTTTCTTATTTAATAAGAGCTGAAATAATTTACTTGATTATTATATAAATTCATTGAAGGAACTCAGTAAATTTAATTTAACGTTTCAACCTTGTATTTTAATGCAAAAGGCAAAACGTCTTTATTAAACGAATATTTAATAGTAATTTTAGTATACCTTATTATTTACCTTATATATAATTTATAAATATCTAAACAATTCTTAGGACTTCGGTTCTATATCTATAAAAGATTTCTTATTTGTATAATACATTTAATCCATAAACAACAAATAACAAATTAATACAGCAAATTACATTTTCACTTTTTAAATATTTAAACCATGTAAGTAAATAATTATTAAACTTTACGTATTTATATTATATTGTTAATAAATCGATAGTACTAATCAACAACATTTATTACTATAACTGATAAATAATTTTCAATTAATCACTCATACATACATGTAATCGTATAAATAACATATTTGCATAAAAACTTCAATATTAATGAGTGTATATTGTATATTTTTCGTAGAACTTTTTAGCCAACGGTGAATGCTGTATAGGAGTATAAAGTATAAATAATATTTAAATACAATATGAATGTAATTTATGTATACAAAATTTCCTAAAGCTGAAATTGAAATTTTTTCTAAAAAATCGTTTACGGTATTATTCAACACACAATATAATATCGTAGCAATAGATACTAATACATTAATACATTTCCATATATGTACTCGTACATACTTTATTATAAATAAATTCCTATGAAATTTATAAAAAGAAGCGAATTCACATTTAGTTTGTTTGCATACGTTATACAAGTATTGGCGGTATTTATTATTTTCAATTTAGATTGTTTAAACTATAATCACTATAATGAAAATAGTGAAAATAGTGAAAATAAGTAGTATAAACTAAAAAGACTAAAAGAAGTAAAAATTATTAAGTAATTAATTAGTAAAAATTAAGCAAAAAATCACAAAAATGTATAAGCTCGTCTACTCGCCTCGCCATGCGTGTCCGGAGATTGTTCTTAACTAACCCCCACCCCTCAACAAAAATCTGTATTCGCCCCTGTATATTATATACGTAGATACTATGTGCATATGTACAAGTTACATATTTTTAGATAGATGTTCTGAAAACAACTTTAATTTTAACAATTGAAAATTCTAAAATAGTTAACTGAGAAAATTAACGCACTCAATAATGATATAATACAAGCTATATCCACTGTTTTCTAATTAAAAAAGAAAAAGTTATTTTTATTTCGTTTATTGATTTGAAACAACATTGCTGTCAACATAGAATAGATTCATTTGTTAATGCATACATAATATAGGCAATGTATAACACATTTTCTTCTATAATATTATCTTATTAAACGGTGTATCAATGTATATATATATACGTATATATGTATATTAGGGGCAATAATTTATTTATTTATTATATCTATATAAATAGATATCTAGAAAAACATACATATTTTACATTTTGCAAAATGTTCTAAATGCTTGTCTCTTCCATGTAAATTCAGTTTTATTTATATATGTAGTTTAAAATCGAAGTTTAACACATCGTTTTCCGGTAAACCTATCCATATATGTATAATTGATCTATTTTAACTTCTTAGTTTAATCATATAAAGTAAGAATGGAAAGAGTTGTTAAGAGTCCTTAAATTTTGTTGAAAGTTTACTTTTTTATTCATTATTCCACCCTTAAAATTACACAAAATTCAAATGTTATTATCAAATTTCGATTTTATAATTCATATTAAAATTTATGTTTCATACTACTTTTGCCTAAAACCTTATTATCAGTTATAAAGAAAATTAATTTTATGTGCATTTTTCTATATGAACAGCCATATGTCAGCGCACAATTTACCTGATTTAGATATTTTACTTAATTTAATCCATTCAAAGGGACGACCAACAGTTTGACTATCTCTGGTAAAAATTAGTTCATTACTACAAAAAATCTTTTATCAATATATTTCTGAGTGAGAGGTCTTATTAATTGTTAGTCTGGTTTTAAATGTAAATACTCTTCATTATTATATTTTCAATTCATGTAAAATATTCGTATGTATTATATTGTATTCACGAACATTTTCAATTGTACAAATTTACTTATAAAGCTTCCCTCGTTAAAAATAGAATTTGATAGAATTTACTAGTTTTATGCTGTCTTAAATTTGACAGCATCTTAAGTTTTTAAATTAAATGAACTTTTAAAATTAATAATATAAAACATTGAAATCCATATTAAATATCTATCTCAAACGTATCTTTACGAATTGCATAATAATATGATACATATACCTAACATATATAACAACTATACAGGCTATGCTATTTATACATATGTATGTATATAATATGTATTATATAGTCTGAGTCTATATTTCAGTTTACAATTTATTTCTTATACTATCCAAATTAGAATCATGGTAATTGGGCTACATTTTAATAAGCAATCAATATAATAATATTTTAACACGTATACCTTGTTGAATAATTTATTTTAAAGGAATATATTTTTTTATTTTTCCTTTTATGTAAATAGATAGAATTATAAAATTAATTATATTTATATCCTGAATGGAATTTTTGTAATAATCGTTAGTAATTTGAAAATTAACTACCTACTCATTAAGGTACTATCACATCTATGCCTGCCATACTGCAAATGAAGTCCTTCGAAGAATGAAAGTAACTTAACTAGGTATTTCATAAATCAGATTGCAGAATGTTAGTGGTTGCGATTCTTTAAATGTGATGCCTGCTAGGTGAGTTATCAAAATTCATCTTATAGGTCTTCCATGATTTAAAGTCTCATGGCTACAGCTTTCACTATTGAATTCTAATTACTGTCGACTCTATCATATAAAGTTATTCTACGTATTTGTATGTCTGATCATCCAATATTCAGACACAAGAGATTATTTTTAGTGCATTATAATGTATGTTTATATTGACAAAGTAAGAGTTTCACCGGTGTTAATGCATAAAGAGTAAAATTAAGTCCACTCTGTGTAATCCTTAAATGAATGACGTGTGGGGGTCCATTTTTAATGACACAAACAATCCATTTTGCACTACGATAGTCAGAAAAGTTTAATTTAATACTTTCCTGATGATGAAACGACTACTATATATATGTAGGTAGCTACATTAGATGTAGCCCCCTCCTTTTTTGAACCATTGCAAGCTGTGCGTTGCAAAATGTTACTTTGAAGAGGAGAACTCTTTTTCAATTACCAGAAGTTTGAAGAGAAGACATATTAATATTATACTTTGTTATAAATTAATAATCTAGTATAGCTACATAATATAATGGTAGTTGCATGTCTATAAGCAGTTAATAGAGTACTATGCCCCAACAGGGCTTGTTGTATAGAATAATATGATTAAATTACATATATATGCATGTAAGGGTTCTTCACCAACGTTTGAAAAGCGAGTGAGTGGGTTCGTGAATATTATACTCCCATCGATTGTGTCAGAAACTGGCATTGATGATAGGCATTTTTTAATTATATATATTGTAAACAATATATCTATCGCCGTATTCCTACATAAATGTTCAGCATGCTAATCTTCAAAGAGTATGAACTATAATTATAATTTTCCGTACGTTTGTGTACGTATATGCGAAAATATCGACGAGATTATTTTTACATATTATAGTTGTACAATGAGTTATATAAATAATTTAAAACATAATTGGTACAAATAGAAACATTTTATAAATACGCATTAACAATCTCAAAATATAACTGTTTTGTTTATGGTATATTTTGTATCACTTTAGTTATATGTATATACATATAATTAGTATTAATCTATATTATTTATTTTCCTTCCCGACATTGTCCACTAGAACGACATTATATAGTTGAAATAAAAATATTTTTATTATGATCAAACTTACGTAATGATAAATTTTATACTCTGAAACTAATTTAAAATTTGTTTATGATAATTTATCTCATTATAAACAACTTACAAAATACAATCATACTGTTTAATTTTAATTTTTCATATATAATATATTTATATAATGTAAGTGTAATCACCTATTTTAAGTGTCATGTTGGTCATTTGATTAAATGTTATATATATATATATAACAAGAATTACAACATGCATCACATTGATAATAAATGGACAGATGTCACTTTATCAACGATCAGTCACGTATTACTACACAATGCAGTTTTATATATAAAGAAATATAATTATACTTCTTCATCTGTCTATTTTCAGTTAAATAAACTGTTAACTGCTATCTTGCTGAAATAAAGCTGGTATAAACTCCTAAACACACCCTGTATAGGTATATACACACATACTTCAAAAAGTATTTCAAAAATGAATACAAAGAAAGAAAACGAATAGTAAATAAACTTTCCTGTATAATCTCATTTCTCTGATTAAACAAATAATATATAAATAAAACTTATGCAAAATAAAAAATATGTATAATTATTATTTTCATTACTATAATTTAGAACAATTATATAGTTAACCATTTTTAATGATACTTAGTATTATATAATTTTAGTTAATATGAGGTAACATTACTTATTGATACAACATCTCTCTTATGAATCTAAAAAATAATTAATATATATTAACTATTTATTGTAAAAGCAATGTAACGAAATTACTATTGTGTAGCTAAGGTATGTAATTATTTATATTTATGAGTTATATATTTAAAATATAATTCATACTAAAAAATGTATCCTTATTTATGACATATATGATTTGCTCATTGTTTTCTACTGCAATATTTCCCAACATATATATAAGATTATAAAAACCACAAATAACTCATTGAGGACAATTTCGAATTCTCAAAAATTACAGAAAAATTCTCATATCATTTTTCAGATATAAAAATGACTCAATCCACTCATTCTATTATATAAAATTGATTTTCATAGACGGAAAAAACTGGTGATATATAATCCAGATGAATGCAAAGTTTCTCTTTTGCAGCTAACATTCCCACAGTTCCGATATACCTACCATCATTACGGCTCATTAAATTTAACTCAATAACCAATATAATTATACTTTGATATAGCTATACCTAAGTAGAAGTATATTAAAATTGAATATATAATATTTTTGTGAAGTTTATTTTTCAAGGAAAATATCTGGAATTATCATATCAGCTTTATTTATTTATAAATAAATTTATAATGCACTTTCTTATAAATATACGCCATACAAATACTTAATAAAAAATATATTGATAATTTGAAACTTGAAAATATGCATATCTTTACATAATTATTGATTACATTAATTTATGCTTGATGTAGGTATATATATTAGAAATATCAATAAATCTTTTGATACAAAGATAAGTATTACCTCTCAAAAGTCGTTTGTTTATAAAATTACAGTTACAATAATATACGACAAAATAACAAAATAATATTATAATAATATAAATAGATTCATTTCGTATACCCTTAAAATGCTATCCTATGGATATTGTATTGTATACGTATTAGTATATATAAAATATACTAAGGTATATATGCACATAGGCATAAACTTATTCAGATGTTTGCAAAATAACACTTTATATTTGTCCATTAATGTATTTCTTTAATAACAGATAAGATTATTTACTATTGTAGATAAGTACATATAATGATACCTATATTTATTGAATAGATTATGTACATATGGCGAAGGCGCTGTTATAAGAAAACTAAAATATGTCTTTATGACAACGCAAATTCTATCAGAATAAATTTTCAAATAATTTATTAGTTTACTTATCGTTTCTATAGTAACAAGATATCTGCACTAATATAAATATATGTTTGTGTATATATTGATATATCCCATGATCAGCTATGATAACCCCCTAATAATCAATTAAATTTTTCTAAAAATTTAATATTTAAACCCTATATTTATAATAAAAACAATCAATAAATAACCTTCCCCTGGAAATTCTCAAATAAATTACCTCAATTCAATAGAATCAATGAATAACTTCCCCGGATAATAATAATAATGAAACATAATTAGGAAAAGGTTATGATTAACTTATTTCGTTCACCATCAATCTAAAATTGTGTCTTCTTTGAAACAACACCATGAACTGACACCGCAGAAACGTTCGAATAATCAACAACGCTGCTAACACGAATGACGCTTTGCATATCATCTGAGCCAGTTCCGTCAAGTACTTCTGATGTACGTTGGAAATCTTCACTAGTAACTTGTTCGTAGACTGAGCGGATGAACGATTTCCAGTGTAAGCTCTTTTTTGAACTTCATTAAGATTTTTCAAAAGTTGACCCGTCGTTTTTTAGGGAATCATCTTAACGAAATTAAGAGATCTGAACGAGATCTGAAAGGAGGGAACTTTAACAATTTTTCAAAAGTAGCAGTTCTTTTTTTTAGAGAATGATTGGTAAAGTTCCCTCCTTTCAGATCTCATAATTCTGCGATTAACTTCATCATATTATCCAGTGTGTTGTGCCTCAGCGTTTTGGCTTCATACCACTCGTTTTCGAATAATTTAATTTTGCTTTAATGTAAAACGTTGATGCTTTCCAATTTTTTTGTCTTTTCGCTGCGTACAGTTTGTACAATCGAACAAGTCTCCTAGTGCTTCTTCTAGTCATATAGGAATATTTTTAAATTTGAATATTCTATTGATCCTGGGATATAAATAATATACCATAGCATTATTAGAATTCCCTCAGGAGAATCAGAATTTTTCCGAAGCGAAATACACGTATTTATTTCAAGATATCATACATACAATATACATAAATATGTTAATAACTAATAATTAATTAATTAATTCAATTTAAACTACATAAATACAATTGTGGCTTTAAAATTATCCATTTTAAATATATTTAAAGCCTAAATAAGCCATTTAATAACTATGTATTAGTTCCAGAATGTGTTGGTATAGGTACTTATAGACATACCACATGTCTTTTTTAACGTCTAGTTTTATTTTTGAATAATAATAGCACTTTTTCAATATGAAAAAATGTAATAAATGAAACTTTTTAAATCATAAAATTTAATAAAACTTTAAAATATTTTATAAATTTTATTATATAAAAATTACACCAGTTTACAAAGCATAAAAAATTATTAATGAAACACTGCAATTGGGTAAAATAAAATAAAACCACAATAATAAAAATTATTATATTGTCAACGTTTCGAGAAGCAACTGCTTCTCATTCTCAACACAGAATGTGGTATAATATATACAATATAATAATTTTTATTCATTGTGGTTTTATTTTATTTTATTGACTTTTCCCAAGTAATTTTGGAATTATCATGTTACTGCAATTGGGTGTATTTATACAAATACTTTTCAGCTTGTTCAAAAGACATTTTTTACCATTTATTTTCTTCCAAACGTCTAATAATATATCTACATATATTATACTTTTAGCCTTCCACGAATATTATTTATGAATAATAATAATAATGGTTAATTTTATTCAATATATAATTATAATTTAATGGTATATTTAAATTTTGTAGAGACAAAATAAGATAAGTGGAATAAAAGAATAATAACTGAGAAAATAAATCTACAGTTAAATAATAAAATATTAATATTAAGTGCGAGTAAATATGTTATTGATATTACATCATTTTTAGTTTAATATGATGAGTAACAACAGAGCAACAGACTTCAACAAATAACAGATCAGAAGATTTATTTTGTTTCAGACAAAGCAGAAAATAAGCAGGGGCGGATTTAGGGGGAAGGTTCGGGGGTTCGACCCTCCCCTAAATGGTTTCAAAAAGGGCAGTTATCGCAGTATTAGTAATTAGAAATTATTGTTTTATTTTAAGTGCCCTTTTAAACATTTTTGAACCACCCCCAATTTAAATTCCAAGATCGGCCCCCTGACAAATATGCTTAGTTTAGAAAGATTATAAGTTCATACATATTGTATAAATACCCATATACATGTACATGTACATACTTATAAACAGAATTTAAATTATGTATGATAGTGTGATAGTTCTGGTGATATCTGGCTAGTGCATCTTATAAATGGTATAATTCGTTGAACAAAAGTGAAACAATGTGTAAGATATGATTGAGTTTTAAAGAGTATTAAACTATTATTATTCAAATATTTATTACAAATACAATGTTGTTTAAGATTGTAAAATTTTGATAGTATATAAATTGTAGAGTTTTATGAGATCGGAAAAGCTCCTTGTTCGGCTCTGTTAAAAAACCCTAATCATTTAATTTTATAATAAAATAAGTCGTTATATGTTATAATAAAATTAATTCTTTTCTCTTGAAATAGATTTTTAAAGTACTTAAAATTACTTTATTTTTTTGAATGATATTTACACCTATATACAAATAAAACAGATCAGTAATTTAAATATAACTGATAGACTTACAAATCTGAAATAAATCGGAATTTTATGTGGAATTATTATAGTATGTATAACAAGTAGATACACTTTTGACATTGCAATAAAGAAATTATTTTTGATATATTAATTTACATATATTATGTGAATTGATAGTTATTTTTACTGTTCCATATTTAGAATTCTTGCATCAATTTATTTACTGTAAATAATTTAATGATATATATGTATATTATATTGTTAAATATATATTAAATTATTAGAATATTTGGTAAATAGAAAATTTTAAAAAGATGTTTCTAAATCATATTTATGAACAAAGCTAGATTAGTTTCCAAATTATAAACCAAAAACTTGTATTGTTGTCCGTCATAGTATAGAATTTAAAATAACGATATTTGTTATTAACTTCATACGACACCAATAGAATTAACGTATTTGTCAAATTAATTATAGATTATCGACACATATAGTGACTGTGTTTTTCTAGTGTTTAACATGTAAATTTGGAAAATTTCATATATTACACACATTTTATAACTATATAGCATGCTCTTTTGCCTTCCAATTGCAGTAATTTTGTTGGCATCGCTGCTAAAATTGGTCAAATCATGGGAGGATTTGTCCAGAATAAAATGCGATGATATTTTCACTAAAGAAGACAGGTTAGCAACGAAGGCTCAAATTCCACCGAAACTATCGGGACTTTGGGTCTCTGAAAGGTATCACTCATAATCCTCATTAATTTAATAAAACTATTATTCTCTATTATTCTCTATTAGTAAAAAGGATTTTTCTAAATTGACTACAAATTACTGCCCACATTTCGGCTTATAAGCCGTATAAATACGAGTACAGTAAATTATCTAAAAAGCAAGGTGATTGTCATAAAATGTTTCTTGAACGGAAGAGAGTGACTTGTTATTGGAAGTAATAAAGACCTATGTTGATTGTCATAAATACAGCGAGATATGCACTTTATTAAAATATTGTAGTCATAGTGAGATTTCCCATCGATAAGGATAAAGAATACTTTTTATAAAAATGAAAAGGGCCTTTTTGTTGAAATATGGGAAAAAACACAACGGCTTTGAAAATTCTATCACCCATACATTAAAATAGAATCTTTTCCTGGTTCAATCAATCAAAGTTCAAAATGCAAATGCAGGTGCTTTTCTTACATTTAAAAAAGTAAACTACAAACTTATAAGAAATCATAAAAACGCGACATTATGGGTTATTGGTTTCTACCCACTGCCAGAAGAAATCTCGCTGACAATAATAAAATATCAAAAATCGAATTCCATATATTTAGAGCTAAAATGGAAGATATTGACCCAAAAAGGTTCTACTAAATATTCGTAATTAGATAATATTTTGAAATCGCTTAAAAGTAATATAAATTATTTTTCTATATCTGTTATTATATTATTATATAATAATTCAACATAATTAATGAAGTTTTTTCTTTATGCAGTAACACAAAATACTGATTTACGACTGTAATTTTGTGCATTTCTACCACTCTCATGTCTTCTTGTGTTTGCAACTAGATACATTATAAGTATTGTAGATATAGAAATATCTAGGGTAACTACCACATCCTTGTTGTCTTTCATATTTATAGGTGTGAAGTTCGTCCCGGTCGAAAAAAGCCAGAGTACCTCGTCCGTCGCTACCAGTTCTTCAATAATACCCACTTTCGGGTGATCCAGTACTATTACAGTGATCCACACTGCACACAGCCCTTTTACTCTCTCGAGGCCAATGGTCGATTACCGCGAAGAGCGATGACACAATCATTGCTTATTGACGACGCAATCACGTTAATACGTCCACATATCTATCGAGTAAGAATTAGAATACAAATATTTATGTATTTCTTTTAAAATCTTTACGTTAAAGAAACCAAA
This sequence comes from Invenusta paracnida, assembly GCA_036023295.1. Classification (NCBI taxonomy): domain Eukaryota; kingdom Metazoa; phylum Platyhelminthes; order Proseriata; family Coelogynoporidae; genus Invenusta; species Invenusta paracnida. The sequence goes on from JAYRBW010047437.1 coordinate 11,085, forward strand.
TAGGTACAATAATAATTACGTACATGCACTACAATAGAGCACTAATTATATGGAATATGAGGTGGAGTATTGTCAAATGATTGCTATATCCGATTTTTCACTAAAAACACTGACGCCTTGAGTGTTGTTTAAGAGGCCTGCATCGTATAAGAGTTGGCCCACATAGTTGGTCCGGTTTCCTTGACCTCTCCGTGGCGTCGTGTCTTGATGCCACATCAGCACCCGTTGGACTGGCTGCTTACAATATTTCTCGGAGCGAATAATGC
>JAYRBW010047448.1:0-32212 GCA_036023295.1 Invenusta paracnida
TGCTTTTTTAAAAATATACTATAATTTTGTTGGATATACTATAATTTTTTTGGAAGGGATTCGCGGCCACCCTGTATATATCAAAAGTATTTTGTAGAACATTCGTGTTATATAATTAATGAGTAATAATGAATATAATACATTAAATTCATAAAAATTATTTCTATCATTTGGTTTTATGTTTAAACATTATAAACCCAAATGTATATACCATATTTTACAGAATATGAGCTGCACCTTTAATCTCATATTTTGAAACAAAGGGGGTGTTGTGGTTTATACTCTGGACATAAAAATGTAATTTTTTTCACCCAAAATATATAATTTGTTGATAATAGATATGTTATGTATGAAACAATTTGGTGTACCTATATAATAAATTCGATAGGTATGTGTATAGGTAAGTAGGTAACTGTAAAATAGCTTCTAGCTACCTGAAGTATATACTTATCTATGAATAGATAGCTGCATCATGCTATATCTACCTATGGTATTATACCTAAATCACTGTTTTTTGTACTCAAAGTGAGGGGTGCAGCTTATACTCTGGATACTAAAAAAAATCACTGATTTTGGACTCAAAGTGGGGGTGTGGCTTATACTCCAGTGCAGCTTACACTCTGGAAAATACATTACTTATTTACTTGATAAATGGAGGTGACAAGGTACTTTTCAAAAGGAAAATGGGTATAAAAATAACAGGATGAAATGAAGATATAATCCTATTTCTAAACTAAATTTATAACTTAATATAGGAAAGTGAGAATCTTGAAACAGTTGGGTAATTACTAATACAACTCCAGGGTCATAAGATAACATAAGTTCCTATTAACAGCAGTTGGCTAAAAATCATTGAATAATCTATATTTTGCTATAGGTATTCCATATATTCAGAAGCTGATGATGTTATTTACATCATTAAGTATCAATATAATATGTACCATCTGTAAAAAACATATGCTGTCTGCTGCAAACATAGCAAAGCGTTTAGAATGGTGTGAGTTGCATCCTAGGGTAGAACCACATACTGCCTTGATGAAAAATGGTGGAAAACTTTTGGGAAAAAAAGACACATTTACACACAATCAACGTCACCTCCTGTCTACGAGCACCCACCCAAACACATGCCAAAAGTATGTATGCATCAGTTGTAAGCCGCAAGACACTCGATGGAAAGGTAGGTTTATGGCCAGTGGCTGAGCAGCATCAGTATGTGTGCAATTCGCATTATCATCATAGAGGTGGTGTGTATTGAAAGAACCTTAGCTGTGATGGTGCATTTTTCTGTCACTTACTGGATAATGAAGTCCTCCCTGCCTGTGAGGAAAAAGGAATCTGTATCCTATTTACAAAAGGATAATTCTAAGGCTCACATTGTAAACAACCAAGAAGCTTCAATTGCTCAAGTAATGGCCAATCACCGGACTGTGCAACTTCTTTTGCAGGCTCCACAAAGTCCAGACGTTACTCCTCTAGATCAGAGTATATTTGAATATATAGATGACTCGGTTCAACAACAAGAACCCAAAACAAGAACTAAATTACACACAGGAGTTGTTACTGCTTGGCAATTGATGGAAAGAAGCAAGATTGTTGATGCTGTTTGTTATCAAACAATAATACGCCATCAAATTTTTACCCATGGAGGAGGTAACCGATTTGTTTGACTCTATTATTACCTATTTTATTGACAATGTTATTATGTAAATATAAGTTGTGTTTAGTTAACATGTTTAAACTAATATGTATGTATATATTTTGAAATACAAATAAAATATCATGATGCACACAGACTTTTTTTACAGATGGTATATGTTTATAATTAAGTTTAAAATTAATTTATAAAATTAAAATTTTACCGTTTTCTAGCAACATTTATTAAGACTATGTTTGAAATATAAGTGTTTGTTTGTATATGTTTACTATATGTAAATCAAAAATGTGAAATGTGGAAAGTATGAGAGAAAATAATATGTTTATATAAATATTGCATTTATTTACAGAACCTATCTGCTTGCATATTACATACATATTTGGTTTACTTACATTTGCATTTAAATTTATAAACATATTAAATGTTATAAGATTATTAAATATCAATATAAAATAATAAAAATAATCTAGATGCTAGACTTATAAAATGGCTCATACATTTCTTGTATTATTATACTTAACAATCATAAAATATTATTAGCACTGATTACAAGGATCTAGAATGGAAAATATAATGAAATATTTAGACACAGTATATTTTTATATACTAAATATATTAAATATACTAAATACATGCATGTTTAAAGAAAAGCAACTTTCCTTAATATACATAATTTAGCTTATATTATTCAACTATATCTATGACTCAGCCTATATTAGAAAACTTTCATATATATGGTAAATTAAAAAGTTGATGTTCACAATTTACTTTAGCACAGGTTCCAATAATCTAGATTTACTATGAGAAGAATCATATACGGTATTAAATTTATGTATACCTACAATACATGCAACTAGCTATGTCTATCAAGTTCTTCATATAGCAAATCATTTTACTTTAATTAAATTTTAATATCTAATTTTTCGGTAACTGTGCCTTGCTTCTTTTAATATTTTTGATAGGTATACACTAAAACCCTTTATTAAATAAAACTGTAATCAATATTAAAATATAGTGTTTTGGCTAGCTTTTACCTTTAACAAAAATGAAAATAATTTGAATTAGATAATTTTTAATAATATTCAATACATTTCAAATTTGACATAAAAGTACAAATATAGTACATTATTTTACTCTATTTCACTGTTTTTATTACTGATTAATTTAATTTTGCTTTTACCTGCAACGTTCCCTACAAACTTTTTTATAAAGTGATCAGTTAAAAGGGTTTTAAGTAAAGAAATACAATGCTGGTTTACAAGAAAATTTGACTGTGCAAATGTTTTGAGTAAAGTCCGAATCTCTATTTTTGTTATAATTATGTAATTAAATTTGTAGATATTTATTATATTTTAAATTTCCTAAATCTATAAAAAATCTATTTTGATTTTATTAATTTTATATGTTTATGGAATGTTATTTTTTTTGGCAAATCTATATAAATATTATGTGTACAAAAACCACATTTGAACTACATTAATTAAAAAGAGATAAAAGCAAAGTATATCTAGTAAAAGTATATATTTATTTATTTATTAGAGTCAATGAACAAATCTTTTAGTTTTTGAATGCAACACTGTATTTTTAACATTTTATCATTTAAGAATAATTCCACATTATTTGACTATCAAATAGACCTAATTCTCTATTCTTATTATGTCATAGTGGAAGTGCACACAATTTTTATTAGATACAACTGCCTGGAAAAAAAATAGTTCATTTAAATTTAATATATTGATAACACAGACATGGTCAATTTTTCTGTATAGGTCTGAAATTTATACATTAGAAAAGTTGTATCAGCAATGAATCAAGCTGGATAAGACTTCTTAGAGTGTTCAGGAGACAGCATGAAACAAATGATTTCATCTTAGAAAACGATTTTAATAAAAAAAGATTGTTAAGCTGAAACTAAAATATTTTGTACACATAGTCTGAGAAAGTGCTGGGAAGTTAGACAAGTTGATAATCATGAATAATGGTATAGAAGGGAAAAGATAAAGGGTGCACCATGAATGCAGGCTTGTAATTCTTCCTTAAATTCTTCAAATTTCAGATGTTTCCTCAAATTTGACCAAAATCCAAAAATTTCTCAAATTTTACCATGTGTTCTACTTGCCATTCATAACATACTCATATACCCATACATGCCATATACAATATACCGGGGCTTGCATTTTTCCAGTAATTTTAAAGCAATTTGGTTGGGTTTTGATATTTTTTTTAATTTTCAATAAAATATACTGTCCCCACCCCCTGATACCATCACCATCAAACCACAGTCATCTCTATTTATGTGACATGGAATTGTAAAGTTGATTTTATTTTACTTCTAAAACACAATTACCTCACTCACACGCCTTTCCAAAGGGGTTTCTCTTTTGTTCAATGAGGTTGATCAAGATATACTGAAGGATGAATGAGTTATTTATTCTTTGGAAAGACACAATTCGGATGATTTCCCTCGAATCTCAGAAGATCTGGATGCCTATTGGGCAACCATTTCATCTTTAAAGAATTCTGCTGGCTTTCCTTTCTTTCCTGTATTGACAAAACTAGCCAAAATAAACAGCTTGTGACAGATATGCATTATTCTTTATCAAAATAAACCATATTTGAAGTTGAGCAGTTAAGGATGCCATTATTTATGTTGATGGAGACCCCTTATCCATTAACATCACTAAAGCCATCATGCTTATATTTTTGCAAGCATCCCAAAAGTATAGGGCTGCTGTTCAAGAAGAAAACTGTGGACATTGTGAGGACAACTGAAGGACAACTGTGAAGATATTGTGAAAAGTTCAGTCTCTTTAGCAATGATTTCTTGAAGGAACTGCATGATAAGTCTTCCAAAGTAGAAACCAGCATCAACAATAAAAACAAAAGGTTTAATTGTAAGTATCAAATTGGTTACAGTTATATGTCCATAATTTATGGTTATTCTATGCTCTATTGTTCTATATATTATTATTATTATTTTTCAGCACATTACTATGGTACTGCTAAGAGTCATCAGAATTCAAATCATGTAACATTAAAAAAAACTCTTGCCACTTTTGTTCTTAAAATTTGTTATGTTTAATATATTATTTGCATATGTTTCTGCCATTACATATGAACATGGAGACCAAATGAATCTCAAACCATTATTATTCATTTCTTCTACAAGCATTATTTGCGGGAACAAGGTCATACTTCCTAAACAATATTTTTTTTTAAATGACCAAATGTTGTATTACTTATATAATCAGAATGCTATATCCAAGTATCTATGTTATGTATGTACATTGTTATCCTGCCTTAACATTTTGTTGTATGAAATAAATTTTACATTCCTCAAAAATGCAAGACATATTCCTCCAATTTTTGTATGGGCCAATTACACGCCTGTGAATGTAATAGAAAGATAAATGTGGTGTAGGCAATAAATAGCAAGAGTAAAGAAATGAAGCAAGATGAAAACAAATATCATTATAAATGTCTTACTCAAGGTCATCTTCATCATCCAGTCAAAGAGGTTGGCAGCAATGATGAATGTTTAGATTTTGATATTAATTAAATAAACGAAAAAGCCATTTCCGAGGTAACATAGTTTATTAAGCGACATGTTTCAAACACATGTTTCATTCTCAAGCAACAAGTTAGTATGAAAGAAAAACATATGGGTTAAATAGTAACAGAGACAAGAAAAGAAGAAATTCTTAATAAACTATGTTACCTCGAAAATGGATTTTTCGTTTATTTAATTATGACGAAAGGGTAACTTATTGGAAATATTTAATATTAATTGTTAACTTTATTTTATCATGATTATGAATTTTATTTTTTGTAATTCTCTTATAATATTTTTGTGTGGATTATTGACTTTGTTTAAAACTACATTTCATTACTTCTCCTGATTTTTAAGACATATGTTTATTGTGAAGCTATATAGGCCTCTGCTATTTTTTTTCATTTCATTTAGAGGTAGATAGGGATCTACATTATATAGTATGGAGGACATTCAGTGGCTGACTGAAATGATCACTGAAGTACGCGGGACAGAACTAGAAGTACACTTTCCCGAACTCTTTCTACTCCAACTGAACTGTCATCTTCATGAAAGGATACTTCCAACCTTATGGCAATCTCTCTTCTCCCATTCCTCTGATTTGGAGAGTCAGTTGGACACCTTCTTCGGGGTGTGTCAGCGTCTCCTCACATGGATGGGGCGTCTAGTTGATTCCTCTGTCGATCCAACCCGATGGCCAGCCAATGTGGGCACAATGGCCAGTGATTTGGTAGTAAAGACTGTGTTCCATGTGGATGTGTGTCGACAACTGCGCCCAGTACTGCTTACATATCTGCGACGTGTGTTGGCCAAAGCTGAGCAGGAGGAAGATCAGGTGAAAACGAGAGTTGTGGTAATGATTCTTTTATTAGCATTTACTAAAAATGCATTTTTTCCCTATATCTATAAAATATAAATTGATAATATTGTAAATGATGTATTTCTCATTTTAATGTGAATAACAAGGCAACACTGCAGTATAACCAATTATATAACAATTTTTAATTTAGTGTGGTAATGAGTGATTTTAGAATGCTAAATAATTACACAAAGCAATGATAAACACATAAAATGCATGATATTATCAACTAAAGTTTACAGTCAAAGTAGCAATGCTTTAATTAGATTGAATTTATTTCACACTTAATTTTGATAGTGAAATTTATGAATTATGTCTTTTGGATGCCATAATACAATATTAATTACGTAGGTATTTTTTAATCACGTATTCAATTACGTAAATTGCCTAGTGTATGTGTCTGAATTAGATTTGACGTAATAACTTCAAGAGTTAGCATAGTGTAACTTAAATTTAAAATTATGAAAAGAAATAACTTAGACACAATCAAATTTAGTATACTATATGCTGAGCTTCACAAATATTTAAATTCAGAAATTTAATTCGTAGCTATATATATTTATCTGTAAGGCTTACGCTACAGATTTTTGTCTTTTCACAATCAATAAATTAACAGTTCCTTCTGGGAAAGTGTTTTTCTCGATTTAACAATCGATCCAAAATGTGACGTTAGTTCGTCTATATCTTTCTGTCTTTTAATATGTTTGGGTAATAGTGTTGTGAATATGAATACTAACTCTTTGTAACGTATTATTTTAAGATCTCTTTATAAAGAAGGAGTGACTACAGAGATAGATTGGCAAATATATTTAATGCGGTTAAAACGCTGAATTTTCAACAATCAACTCCGCACGATTTAATTTCAGGGTGAGCCCCTAAGAACCACGCCAATCGAAGACGAGGCGGTAGCGCTACTTCAAACTCCACAATTGGATATGATGTCACTTTTCGCGGAAGTCTATCTGGCGTTTGCGGAGACTGAGTTGCGCGACCGAATGGACCGACTGTGCATGGACAACTTCTCGACGGAGTTTGTGGACGACCTCCTCGGCTATCAGCACCGAGTATTGGTGTCTCGCTGGCTTCCGCGGATCTTCCCCGCTCAAAAGGGGGTTACTGGTGGTGGTGGAGGCAGCAGTTGTACGCATATTGCCTCCCTTGCAGCAGGCAGAGTGGCTAGTGAGGAGTTGGTCTATCGCCTCTACTATCAGTGTCGTCGTCCCCAGTTGTTCAACATTATTATTGATTTCCCCGACTCGGAACCGGCAATTCTGGATCTGAGAAAGTGTCTGAATAGGACCTCGATCAGAACTGATCTGGTGGACACACTCAAGGTGAAGTACACAGCACTGCTTTGTCAAGAAGCGCGTTCGTTTGTTGTTTATCTAATTTATTAATGAAATGTATGTATTCCTCATTTTATATATAGAGTGAGAAATTCTATAACTTTAAAAATCTGATACATATTTTAAAATAGGCAGGATGAAATAGATTTCCCTACCAAACTTAGACATCGTTTGAAGAAATTTTATATACTTCTTTCGGGTATGAAAACAGTGTATTGTAGTATTTCATATTTAAAATTAAGAAAAGAAATAACATAGATGCAATCAAATTTATCATGCGTCATTCAAATGATTAAAACAACTTTTTAAATGCTATATAAATGAACAAAAGTTGGACAACTAAATTTAAACAATTAAATATCCGCCAATTTTGCTTCTTCCCACTTACGCGGACAATAGAAGTGTACAATTTCGTTGCTCCACTGTTTTATTGGATACATGATTTTCTCGTGTAAGCGTTTTGACAAAATTTCTCGGTAACTTTCTTCGATGGACGTTTCTGATTGGCTATTATTGGTCGCTAATTATTATTTGTTACTTTACTTTATCAAATCGTTATTTATAACTAATATTTCTTTACAGTATACATTATATTTATTTTTAATTGTCTCTAAAGCTTTTCAGTGACTAAAATATGTCCCATTTAATGTAATGTACACATTAGACAGACACATACTTTAGTGGCAATTAACCCAATATAAAAATTTGTTAAAGTAAACCAAAGTAACAAATAATAATTACCGACCAGTCAAATAGCTCGTCAGAAATATCTATCTAGAAAAGTTGAACTATTTGCCGACAATTTAAAGACTCTAGAAAATTTGCCTAACTAAAAAACTGTCCTTGTAAGATTTTGGCTTTAGATTTGGCGTTGTTTTATTTATCAAAGTTAAGAGACACAGTGCATACTTATAACTTAAGGAATATATATTTAATAGTATAAAGTCTATTTCCATATAATAGGAAATTAGTGTTGTGCAAAGTTCGGTCGCAACTATAATATAATTACTTTTAAAAATTTACGATACCGAATAACACCGGATTTAAAGACATGTAAAACTTGGACGAGTGGAGAAGTGCCTTATTTAACAATAATCATCTACTGTTAATTGTATGTGTATTTGTTGATTACGAATGAATTACTAATTATTGCAAAATAAACTGTATTTATTTTCATAGCATAATAATTAGGATGCATTATATATTTAATATGTACAAAAACATTTTACATGTATATACATGTATATATATAATTATAAGCACGTTAATTGAATATTCATACGTTAAAGGAATTTATAATTTACGGATATTTTGAATACATTTTAAAATCAATGGGATTAAGAATAGTTTAGATTATATATTTTAAATATATTTTTTTTGTGTGTGTCTGAAATAACTAAGCCCATTGCATTCCCCTGTAAACGTATTTTTATTCACAAATTTATAACAAAATATGCCATTCTCATTAACAGTATTTAAATCTATAAATTTATTAATATGCACAAACTACTAAATAGTATAGTGGAAATATACTCTCATTCTACATTTATGTTATCTAAATTTCAATTATATAATTATGTTAAACTTGGTTGTTTTAATGTTACATATTTACTTTTTCTTTATTTTATATATTTGAATGAACTACTTTCATATTTGAAAGAAATAAGTTAAATTTAATTAGAATTATTCGCCTAGTTACTTCGCATGTTTTGACAAGATTAAATTTGAAATCTCTGTTACATTTGCTTGACACGACGTATAAATTGGATTTAAAAAGATTGACTAACTAAAAAAGTGGAGCACACATTTGTCCGTATAAGTGGGACTCATAGAGATTCGTAAATATGGCTGTGGCTACGTAGATTTTCGTTTCTTGACGAATTGTATTAAATATGTATTAAAACTATTTCTAGTGTGCGATTTTATTTTAAACTCTGTTTTGTGGTTCTGTCATCTTTTTGCGTCGTATATATTCATTGCAGTACCTGTTAACTGGGATTTCTTGACATGTTTAGAATAAATTTCCTCAAAGAAGGTATCAACTTACATCATCAAATAATTAATGAATTGATTATTGATTGATTATACTTTATTTATTGGTTTCATTTGAGATATTTTTATTTGTAATCCTTTATCTCTACTTACATTATCATGCAGCTATCTGTCTCCTAATCGTCTTCTCAACATCGCAGCTCAAATATTCAAATTCCAAAGATTTCAGGGATTTTTACATACAATTTACACCCTTAGATGCTGTTTAATATTAGTTGTGTCCACATATTTACTGCTCTTCAGGGAGAAGTAACTCGCCGTCTGCTTCACATCGGTGTGAACACGAACGAAGTTCTCTCAGCGTATATCTGTGCCGTGCGCGCCCTCCGCTTACTGGATCCATCGTTCGTGGCCCAGGAACTGGTCTGTAAGCCGATCTCGGTTTATCTGAGGAATCGGGAGGACGCCATGCGCTCCATCATCGACAAAGTTATTGCAGACGACGGAACCTGTGATCTGGAGAACGAGCTCACCATCCCCAAACCTGTGGATATCGATGAGGACAGTGACGATGAAGCGGCTGATGACGAAGGTGAGCTGAGCACACTTGATTGGCTGCATGCTGCTTGATTCACTCTATATGTTCGTGTCCCTGATTTGGTGATAGAAAAGAAAAGGAACGCTATCAAGATTTTAATAGTAAAATTAGTGTACAGTCAAAAAAACGTTTGTAATACCAGATAAAAGCCGATATAACTAATAATATGTTCATCATAAAATATGTTCCACTAGTTTTGGTTTATGCGGGCGGACGTCATTAGGAATAAAACCATTTATTACATAATATTATACGATAAATAAAGCTTTGATTACAAATATTGGGTACTAATTACATACGAAATGTAATACAATACTAATTGAGGAGAATTATACAAGAACTATGCTTATTTCCTGTATTTTCCTTATAATTAACTCACTCATTTTACTAGAGTTTTAATTTTCATATCTGTTAATTTTATATTGAGATTGTTACTTGCTTGATTATTGCTCATTTCACTATTCACATTTTTAGAAACATTGTTTACGCTATATTTGTTATAGTTTAGTTCTTCTAAATTGTTCCCTGTCTGTAGCTCATTATTTTAGTTCTGTAATTAGGGAATGGATCTCTCAAAGTTAAGACACAAATGCATTTTGGGAGTGTTTTATTTTCTAATAATATGCTGCACAAGGAAAGTATTAATTTATCTTGATTAAAATTCACGATTACAATTACTTAGATGTATATTATGTATACTACGCAACTAGCACTGCTATGTTTTTTTCTCGAAAATTCCTTTTATGTTTGAGGAACTACAGTATCACCCCTGTACCGTAGAATCCCAGTTCGATTTACAATACAAACTAATTTTTAGGGCTCTTACCCAATATAATAAATATATTGATTGCAATATAATTAATTCCGATGTGCAAAAACAATACAAAACAACATTTCGAAACTCTTATTAGCATTCTTTAACCTTTTCGTTATATAATACTACACTAGTGATGTACATACATCTATTTTTGTCCTCGTTCATCCCCCCATCCTTAATTTACAGAAGCGGCGGAGAATTGGCGGGATTGGACGCCCGATCCGGTGGAAGCGATCTACCACGCTGGACTGGGTCGTCGACACACGGACCTGCTGAGTATGATGGCGGGCATCTACGGCAGCCAGGACGTCTTTCTCACGGACTATCGTAGTCTCTTGGCTCAGCGTCTGCTCCGAAAGATCTCCTTCGAGACTGATAGGGAGGTGCGCAATCTGGAGATGCTGAAACTGCGCTTCGGGGACCAGGATCTACACGAATGCGAGGTATGCGAGTGAAGATTGCGCAATTCGATCAACTATTTTGCCATAAAATTGTTATTTTGTTGCAGAATTACTGTTAATCAATATGTTTTGTTTCCTTAAACATTAAGGGTGAAATCTTATAATGTAATGTTAGAAAACATGGTACTAGTTTAAAAATATAAGTAGTAATAATTGTGTTTTAGATTCCGTTTATTTATAATTATTCGTCATGAATATTTTATCATTAGAAAATTTGAGACAATAGCGTAGACTGTGAACAGTTTTATTGACATTCAGTCTAGTGCGAATGCCTGTGCTGTAAACGAGGCCGACTTTCAAAACGTTATATGACAGAAACTACATAAGATATTTTTATAACAATTGTTATAGACACTCTTAATTTATCTTACATATTATAATAAACGATTATGATTTAAGATTCAGTTTGACGGGAAAATATCGTGTTTTATTTTTGTTCTTTTTACTTTATGAAAAATACGTATATATACGCGTCATTTATTCGCATTCGCTCCATATTTAAAAGTATACTATTCTCAATAGAAAATTAGGGAATACCTAACAATTTTTTAAGTCGAAAAGTTACACACAGCAGCTCTTAAATAGTTGATATTTTGAGATTCATATCTACTATATGTATATATTATAATGCATTTACAAAATATGCAGGAATGTAACAGCTTCTAATAATAATTGTTAAATAATTGGCATGCATTATGTAATGCAATTTATTCGTTAAAGATTAAGCAATCGATTTTTTTAATGCTATAGATAAACGACATGGATACGAGATTATTATTAGCTCCACATAATGCAGCTATATGATGGTCTGATGATGCCGAGGCTGACCAAATGTGGTCACATCCATGCTTAGGGCTGATCCAATGCAGTATAGCCTGTATTGTAGGAAATCGTGTTTTTTCTTCAGAACTCGTGCCTGTGGCCTCATCAGTCGCCTATGTCGCAAGATGGAAAGAAGCGTCAACTTGATCTTTTGTGAGAGGGAGATAAATAAAGAAACTTGAGCTCTACTCGGTTTAGTAGAGAGGAACTAAAGATTGTGGCTTCATATGCAGAGATGTCGTTGGTCTACATGTCCACTGGTGAAGTTCTTATGTCCATCGGCAAGTGGATGAAGACACAGTGTGATTGTGGACATTATAAATGAATCAATAACTGTGCCTTAGGATGCAAGGGAATTGGGTAGAACGCTTTTGTCGCATAAATTCTTTTTGACAGAATTCTGACTGTCCCATCATAATTTGTAGATGACTCGCGTAAAAGGTAATAAATGTATACTACGAGTCTTGAGTATAGATGCGGTTGTAAGGTAGCTGAAATTTGGGATATGAACGGAATGGGTCTGCAGAAATTGTTTGCTTCATAACACCGATCTTAAAGAGTTCTTGAAACACAAAACTCGTGTCCAACAAGGTGTGGTTGATCGTTCAAAGGAATGCAAGTATCTGGAGTAGATGCTCAAATTTAGGTACCCACACCTTACGGTGACATAAAATGAAATAGGTTTCTGGCTAATCTGTCATGTTTTTACAAATATTTTGTGTTGGTAAATTTTTCAATATACATACATATATATCTAATATTATTATCATTATAAATAATATACATGTTTCTACTACTTATATTAATTTAAGTAGTATATATTTTATTACGCGTATTTACATCTATCATCCAGGTAATGTTGCGAGATATACAGGACTCAAAGCGAATCAACAACCTTATAACAGAGAGCTGGACGACTACAGCAACCAACGATCAGTCAATGCGAGAAGATGACAGTCGTGGAGAGGGTGGTAGTGGCAGTGGTCCCGCTGACTTTCCTCTCTCCGCCTACATCCTCTCAGCTCAATTCTGGCCCGCCTTTAAGTACGAGTCGCTTAAGTTGCCTCCCAACCTCATGGCCTGCTTTGATAAATATACTAAGTATTTGTAGCAATATAGTTTTCATTATTTTACGTATGAAATAGAAATAATATATTTATTTAATGTTGGCTGTTGTTCGGAGTTTATAGTTAAAGAGTCTGGAGTCTAGTATTAAATTTTTATTTTATTATTAAATTTTATTATTAATAATTAATTAGTCTTTTTATTAATTTGAGCTTCGTTATTTCTATATCATTGTGATATTAAATAATGAAAAATAAATTGATATCGTGTCATTCGAATAAAATCTCGGTGCATTCTTAGCCTTTTAAATATTTCCCTTCACAAATTCAAACGCTTCACAATCAACAAAATCCAAATTTTGATAAAATAAACAATTTTAATAAATATCAATCATCGCACAAATTATTTGCGTAATATATATTATGATTATTTTACAGTACGTACAACACCCCAGTTTAATAAATCTTTTGCCTTAGCAGCTACTCTGAGGTCCTACTAAATGATTTCACGCTTCCAAGTATAAATAGTATCTTCTATATAAAACCTCTTTGCCCGTGTACAAGTGCAAAACACCTCGAAGCTATAATTGATTATCAAAAATGTTACTTATTTCTTCATATTTTTCATAACTGAACAAATCACTCATTCTTGTTCGTTTTGGAAGTCTATCAATATTAAAAATTCCAGTCTTCCATATTAAAATATAGAAATTAAATATATCTAAGTAAATATTTAGGGTTTTCTGTTAATGTTCACTTATTTCTCCCTCCACAGAAAGCAAGCTCGCGTTAAACCTATAATTCATACCTTGGACTATATTTGTCATTTATAAATATAAACGGAGATGTATTACCTTCCGATATAAATTCTAAGCTAATCAGTAGGAGCTTGTAAACTTGTAAGAGCGAACATTTATTATCAAACACGTATTATAGATCACTTGACTGGCTCTTGCAAAATATCTGGTCTTAAAGGTATGTACATTTAGTTAATTATTTCAGTTGAAGTCAAATTACAACAAATAGATCGATTTGTTTAAGTATATTTTAATACTCTTAACGAAAGAACATGATTTCAAGAAATGGATATATCCTCGTTGAAACATTATTCTTATGTCTATATTATTATCGTTTTATCTATTGTGATATGTTAACTGTAATTTAAAGGGCCGTTATTTTCTGGCGGATGTATCATATTTTAGGCATTTATAAAATCGCATGGAGTCCAGATTACGATATGTTGGTATTTCTCTTGATATTTTGATATATTTGTCATTGTCTTTATAAATGATAGTATACACAAAAAACTTTTATTTTTAGCTAGATATTAAAGCGGAGAAGTATTAGTGGATAGCTTTTATTTTTCCGGAACTAATTATTTAGTATAAAGTCTAAATTTATGTATTGATATGCTTATATACTATAACTACAATAATTATTATTTTATTATTTAGACTATGACAGAAGTCCGTATGACAATCAAACATTGCTTAAACTATTCTTTAATTTCGTTTTCATGTTTACAGTGCCATGTCTTATTATCACAGTAGCCTGCATACCTATCATAATACAATGTTAAACCATTCCAATTAGGCAATGTTTAAGCTTATAAAAGAGACGATGGTATTTTTATTTTATGTCGTTACCACGTTATTTGGTACACGATGCATGCATCCTGTTTAGTCCTAAAATGAATATCGACCTAAGATGTAATTTTTCTATCTATGTTAAAAATGACCTGTAGTTTTCCTTTTTAATTGATTACTGTAAACAAATATTGATTCGTTTTTGCATTATTTCGCGTTTCAGTCAGTCAGATAGGTATTACACAAAATTATCGTTATATTAGGACCTTTCATGAAAATCGTTTCATGTTCACTAATTTCTTTATTCCTATTTTATTGCGTTAATTCACAATTTCTATTAATCTCTATCAAAGCAACTATTTCCTTTTTATTGTACGTTATCATATTTATTATTTTTAAATTACTTGAAAAGATAGCTTTTGTTTTAAAGCGGTGTTTCCATGGCCTTTTACCTTTTTTGTGGTTTCACGGTTTGTACATATGCCATTACTGGTTTGCCATCTAGCTAAATAATGTACGAAATCAATTATTCAGATCCTTCGAGAACCTTAAGGGGAACCGGAGTCTCCGCTGGCTCCATCAACTCGGTTTGGTGACGATGGAGATAGATTTGGCCGGGACCAAGATGGAGGTTCAAGTGTCGCCGGTACAGGCCGTTATTCTTGACCACTTCACTCGACGTAGAATCTGGCAACTCAAAGACCTCGCACAGGTTTGCCCACTGCTTTCTCTGCCTTGCGTAACCTATGGGGGGAGGGGTGATCAGAGCACTAAGTTCGTGAATCATAGAGACGACACTGCAGTACGAAACACCAACACTTATATCCCCAATCAGGGAAATCCAGTGAACGATAAAATTGTACTGTAATCAAATGTAGGAAAAAATCGATATAATATTGTTGAACAGGTTTACAATGATCTGTCGTATACTTATTTACTTTGGTCAAAAAATTGCATTTTCTCACAGAAATATGCACAACTTATCTAGAATATTGCCGCTTCTACTCCAACTGACAATATCTAAGTATTGTACCGCCTGGTTTCTTCCAACATAATAGAAGATGGAGGTGCCGATCTCCCAGCTACGCCGGATGATGGGTCTGTGGATCCAGCGTGGCCTCATCCAGGAGTGTCTCTCGGCCTCTGGAGGCCCCGGTGGTGACACCTACCAGCTCGCCGAGACTGTTCCGACCGCGCACGCAGGACAGGACTCCCTGGCGGCATCGATGCTCTTCACGGCCGATGAGGAGGAGCCGGGGGGCTCTGGTCTGCCTTCTGCCAGGGGCCAACGCGAGGAGGAGCTTCAGGTGAGAAGGATGAAAACCGCCAAACCACATCGATTAATTGAACTAGAGAATGCTTTAAATACAATTTCAGTGGTAACTTGCAAGAAATATGATAAAGCCACGTGCTTTTATAAAGGACACTTGTAAACGTTTTTTTTTTAGAAACCTCAAAACTACCAATTTGTTTGGGTTTATTTAGGGATCAATAAATATCACGTAAAATCGATCTAATAAAACTGTATACGTTATAATATGTACATATATATGAATAACTAATAATTCGTTTTCTGTTCAAACCTTATCTTTTTTATTTACTGCCGTATTTTGTTACTATGTTTTTAGTCGATGCAGTAACAAAAATGTAGTTTTAAGTATATCATCAGCGTAGTTCTAAGGCAAATTGTCATATTTGGAACCGTTAACAATTCAGGTACTCGTAATAACAACGCAACTAAATTAAACTATTTAAATTCATCTACATATATATCTTTTCAAAAGGGGTCCATTTAGACTCTGGACTCACTTTCCCGCTTTTTCTCCTTTGGCAGATCTTCTGGACATACATCGTGGGTATGCTGACGAACCTGTGCTCTCTAAACCTAGATCGGATCCACACAATGCTCCGAATGTTTGCGATGAGTGGCTCTCGAATGGTGGAGTGCTCTAGGGACCAGCTCAAGACTTTCCTGGACAAGAAGGTGCGGGAAAAGGTCCTTGTTTGCACCGATGACATCTATACCCTCGCCAAACCCGAACCCGCTTCTTGATCCAACTCGGTCATTTTTGTTCCAAGTATCGTCTGTTCTTTATTGCTCCGTTTAAATGGATGGATTCAGGCGTTCATTCCAATTCATTTGATGCGCATTTATGTTCAAATTTTTCACTTATCATCTTATAAAAGTCTTCGCTCTTTTTGACATCCTCTCATCCTGCTGCAAAATATAATGTACATTATTCATATATTATTATATATTTGCAAAACAGTTCAATATTGTTGTATAGTCTATTAACGCTTTTGTATAGAAGAATACTTGTATTTATGTAAAATATTATTTAAATATGTATACTATGTTCTTACTTGTGATTACATTTTAAAGTTATTTTTAAGTGGAATAAAAAAACAATAAATATTAGTTTATTACTTACTATTTCTTGGGACTGGTAGAATCTATTTATAGATATATTTAAAATTTATTTGACAAAATGTTTATTTGCTCGATGAATAAGATTATTAAAGAAAACACTAAAATGGTGACATTTTACTCGGATTCAGAAACTACAATATAAGGACGAAATTTGGTAGTTAAACAAGAAAAACTGCTGAAGTACATGTTTCTAAATAAATCGTTTGATTGAAAATTCTACACAATTAAATATTTTGAAAACATTACATGTCTTGTTAATATATTTACTACATAACAAAAATGTTGTGTTGTAAAAAATTCTTAAACAGTTAGTTACATGAATACAAAGATACTTCATGAATTGTGGTTTTCTTCGATAGTGGACAACCATATGTTTCCTAGTGCTTTCTAAGATTACCTAGAGAAGGCTATTATCTTGCATTTTACTTCGATATTAAACGTATAATCGTGTTTAACGTGTTGTTAATCACTGATCAACAGTAATTTGAAAATCAGGTAGAAGGTGCATGTAATATTTTTCAACTTTGTGTAGATACTGCATTAATTTATTGGTTTATCTAAACAATTTTTGTTTTCATAGTTTAAAATAAATCTCTTCTCGCCAAAGATTTTCATTCAATTGGTGGTTGAAACCATAGAGTAATGATTATACAAAGTGTGTTTACTCTTATTGGTTTCATATGCATCACACTGTAAATTTTCGTGAATAAAAACTTTATTTTAATAAATTTTAAGCAAGTAATATTACAAATTCTGATTAAATTATTACGAAGAAATATATATTTCAACATACGTAAGTTGTCTATATAAATAATTTATTTCCTGTATATCTCTAACTGTTCCTACTACATATTAAACGATTTAATTGCCCTTTTTTTAAAACAATATTTTGCCTAAGCTTTCAGGAAGGTAAATAGTGGGATTGATCTGTGTGCAGAATTAATAAGAGTGAACACTTTTGTATAATTACTCTATGATTGAATCTACCTGTAGTACTATGTAATACATTTAAATGGTTTATTGTTAGATAAATGCTGTAATATATACATTAACTACTATTTTTCTCTACAGATACAAACCAAGAATTTGAATGCAATACATGAACAATAGACGTCAAAATATTTATACACCATCTATCTAACTATTTGGTTATTAAATTGACAAGCAAATAAAAGGTTAATTAATCCAGTTATCCTGCACTGCATTCCAATTTTATTTAATTGAATAGGGATTCACCTGCAATATTTCACGATATTGGGAAATGTATTAGTTTATCAATTAAAGTATTCAACAGTTCCTATTTCGTAAATAATACATATTTTCTTTGTTAAACAAACGCTTCCATAATATTTGTAAATTATCTAGAACATTTAGTAACATTTTGATTAGCTTATGACCATGATATATATTCTTTTCATAATTTCTTGTTCAAGTTACTGTTTTATAATCTATAGTTCTATATGAATTTTTAGTTTTGCATATAAGAGAAAACTTACTTATTGTTTACTGTAAACTCAAAGAAGCTTAATTTTCTTTCAAATAGACAGTAATATACATACTTTTCATGAAGTCTTATTTGTATGTCAGTTTAGCAGTAACTGAAGTAAAATAATTGATGGAGCCTTTTCTAAGTTACCTTTGAGCAATCGAGGTTGCTACCATACCTAAATCTTTGAGTAATCGAGGTTGCTACCATACCTAAATCTTTGAGCAATCGAGGTTGCTACCACACCTAATTCTTTGAGTAATTGAGGTTGCTATCATACCTAAATCTTTGAGTAATTGAGGTTGCTATCATACCTAAATCTTTGAGTAATCGAGGTTGCTATCATACCTAATTCTTTGAGTAATTGAGGTTGCTATCATACCTAAATCTTTGAGTAATCGAGGTTGCTACCATATCTAATTCTTTGTATTCTTCAAGTATACCTATAGCGAGTATTCAGTTTATTATTTTTTCCTCATGCTCAGTGTATTTTTTTATCTGCCTTGTAAACAAGTAGGTAAATTGTAGATTTCATTTTATGCAATGTTGCAGTTTTGATTCATCCACAGTCAAACATTTTTTTATGTCATATCGGATTATGTAATGTTTAACTATATTAATTATAGTGAGATGTTCTATTTATGGGAAAATATACAAAAATTATATAAGTAAATCAAATTTTAATAAGTTCAATAAATGCGTTTAAAAACTTTTAAAATTGATGTATCGTTATAAATAATACTCATAACTTCTTAATAAATATCCCAAATAAAAAACAGACTATTATTTACTTCCTCTTGTTACTGTTCATATGAGATGACCAATTTAATTCCCATATAGAAAAGTTGAGTTAAGAGTTCCATACTTACTAGCATTCGGCTCGACATAACAATTGCAAAATATACATGACTTTTCCGTCACCCTATAATATTCATATTTCCTCGAGTTACTAATACTATTTCAAAAAGTTTTCATTATTATATTTATTAGAATCAGTATCTTCCGTTGTATACTGTTTATAACATACTATAACATGGATGCATTACATTACAAGTATATTTGACATGTAATCAATGCATAGGGATGTAAACATTGTTACAAATATGATATAAAAACAATTACAAACTCTAACTTATATTCTTCTCAAACGATTATTAATACTTCCTATATGAATCGATTATAATCAAAACCATAAATATAATTAATGAGGTCCCATATCTGATGCTTTCTAATGTAAAAAATATTATTCTAAATTATATAAATTGAAATCCTGCATTTGCATAGAAAAGTTTTATGTCTGACAGAAGCAAACGATGTATATTTTGAATTTAGTGAAATATTATGTTGAAAATTATTAACCAGGAAAACCTCTAATGGTTAGAGTGATCAATCTCATGCTATTCTGAAACAAATTATCTACACTTCCGATATGAACCAATTATTATAATCACATATGATATAGTTACTGAGGTAGCTTGTTTGGTGTTTTTCGATATAAAATATATATCTTTCTATACATTATAAATGGATTATAATTATTCATTGGGTTGGAAACGTCGCACTCGGGGACTATAATAATTCAAAATAGACAGCCCTGTTTTCAAAGCAATGTCGTATAATAAATAGCCTATGATAGTTAATACCCTAAACATATTAAACATTCACAATATTGTTGTGTATAAAAAACGCTTTAACTGCTATCAATAACCTGCAAGCAGTTCTGCAATTAAGCCCTGCATTTTATAATTTGCATTCCAAGTTTACGAGTTTATTATAAAACAATTTAAACTATGCACAGTAAACATATATTTCAAGAGCACTATGATCTCATACTATAAAAAATTTTACGAACCGTCTTCAGAGTCCACTTCTCCTATGGTTATTGACTTATTGTGCCAAAAAAATTCTCAAATAAAATGTTACTCTTTTGGATTAGCATTCTTCTGCTGTCAATATGCGGACTTTTGGTACACCTGCGCTTAATTGCAACACTTCATCTCCATACCCAAATCATTAGCGGTGGATCTAGCGCACGAAAGTCTAATTCCCTGATGTTGGGATTTGCAGTTCTAAACACTGGTCCGACATTCTGATACAACGTGAAACACCAATCCTCTTTGATGGGCACCGATATCTCCAAGAAAACTGTCAGCAGAGACAGTTTGAAGAAGATAGAAACTGCGTCAAGTTTGTTTCAGAAGTCTATCCATACGCTCAATGTTAACACATTTAAGAACCGTTACGATTTTATCGACGATATCATTATAAACTACGTCTACCGTCGAGCAAAATGCTCATATAGAAACTTAATATTGTTTGCTACGGAAATATGGTATTTATCTCAAGTTTAATATCGAGATGGAACTACACTATGGTGACTAATGCGTGACCATCGTAGAGCTCTGCCCATTTATCTGTTTCAACGTGAATGAATTATTGCAATCCGTCGAAGAAATTACTATAATAGTAATTTCTTCGACGGATTGTAACTTTTCATTAACGTTGAAACAGTTGAATAGGCAGAGCTCTACGATGGTCACGCGAAAGTCACCAATAGAATCATTATTTTTATCATCCTCAATGCCAGCAATATTAACTGCGCAAGGCGGTTGCCTATTTCTATTCCGACACGTTTCGTGACAAATATCGGTGTCACCTATCCAAATATGTATTGACTCTCAGCGCACAATGACCAATGTAAAAATATCTTTACCCTGACATTAAAAAAAAATATTTCTAACCGACCTTACAATCAAGTAATTTGCATAGATGCCGAATGAAACAACTTAAAATATGGAAAGATTGTGACTGCGTAGATTCCATCACGCCTCGGCGGAAGGAAGTTATGAATGTCCCATCTTGTTGAGAGATTAATAGTTGTCACCTACAATGTCACCAATCTTGAAAACATACTAGAAAAATATTTTTGCTTGAAAATTCAGTTCAGTCTAAGCATCATGCGAAGTATGGCCATAAAGATTCCAAATTCACACCTATCATCTCACTCTCTTTCTCTATGACTCGTATGAGTTCTCCGGATATCTTGATTGATGTATGCTCCCGGCTCGTTGGAAATGCCTACAACTACAACCTCTAACATCTCAATAAGTGTCATTTGGGTAACACGATCGGCCACATTCTTAACGTCAACAAGACACGACTAAAATCGTCGCATGTTGTTTGGGATAACTTGCTTCAGCTCACCATCTTCATTCAATCTTCCACTGTAATCACCTGCAAGAAGTCGCTAAATCTACCAACCCAGACACCTAATGTCTTATACCCAGGTTGGGTATTAGATGTCTGGGTCGGTTTATTTTCGTTATCGATCTGGAAGTTTTTCGATAAATATTCATAAGTTTTTGCTGTTAGAGATCGCAGAGAGAAAATCTGAGTCTTTCGCAAGAAATACTACACCAAAATGAGGATAAGTTTGAATTAGAATATAAACAAATAAAATCACCACGCTTTGTAAAATCCAACAGTTATCTTTAAATTGTTAAGCGTAACAATTGTTAGCTATATGTTTATATAATTATACTTAATAGGTACTTATCAAGAACTTCTGAAACTAGTATTATAGATATCGTATATGTATCTATTAAAATAATTGCAGTAACAGTTAATTTACTCAATTAGATTACGGTCCTTTCGGCTTATAGTTTATTTTGAAGGCTTTTTTGTGTATACCCTTATATATCATTGACATATACATACTTTGATACAATACTCGGGCATGACCGGACTTTCTTTTAGTCAAATGACTTCCTTTTATCTGGAAGCTGGTGATTGATTGATTATAAAATTATTTTAAATATATTCTTTATGCTTATAATATTCTATTTGAAATGCTTTAATATATTCATGTTATTGGAATGCCTGTGTTACTTAACAATGTTGACAAAAATAATTATTTAGTGTAGGTACATATACATACATATATATACTTATAACACATAAAAACATGACAGTGAAATATGGATTTTTTTACATTTATACTAATTATTTGTCAGAAAACCATTTTACATGATTTTTAGATATGTCTAAATATATATGTATGTGTTACTCTTTTTGTATTATTTTTCCTGTACTTCAATGCAATATGTTATCGACATTTTGTTATGTAAATGTTATTGTAAATTTATTATTATTTGTTTGAATAAAAAAAAAACATTCTATTATTAAAGTTATTAGAGTTATTAAAATGAACGAAAGGCTTTTCGTTTATTTTAATAACTCTATTAACTTTAATAACTCAACATGTTGCAAAGGGAGAACCACCTTTTTATCATTCTATTATTTATTATATATCAGAGATAATTTTAAGTAGGTATTCAAGTAGTCCCTATGTTATATATAAAATGCTTTCTATTGCTATTATTTTGTTTTTTATATTAACAAAATTCATGTATTAGCAATTATTTATAGTCAAATGCATATTTTTCTGCATAGCTACGTAGCTGCTTGATTACTTGTAAGTAGTAGATTAAGTTAGTACCTACTAATCGAAAAAACAAAATCACAAAATCATGAATATGCATCAAACTTATTCAAATTAATATTAATATGTTGTAGGTACACATCTGTATAGCAATATTTTAAAGTATATTATTTAATCAAAGTAGAATATATTTATATAAATTGAAAACCGAGATTTTAGAAAAGATATACCTACTTGTTAAAAAAATATGTAAATGTATACATAAGTACCTATTGAAATATTAAAATTGCATTTAAAACGGTAAAACTCACCTTAAATGAAGCGGAAAAAACTAAATAATCACATAGAATTATATTGAATTCTAAAATATGTATAACATTTCGAAATTATATTTGCAGTAACTGGGAATTTTCAATATTTACATTCAGCTTTCATCATAGTCACCTTTGATTGATATTTTTCGATGGGTAGTATTTTTTTAAACGCCACAAATTAAAGATTAGTGATAGTCTTAATAAACGAAATCCACAAAAGTCGAGCTATCCCTTTCCCGTCCTAGATGCTTTAATGTATCACTTGCTTCCTTATTTACTTAAAATATTCAGTAACTATGCTTATATTTTTATTCGTGCGTGTTGACATAATTGTTAGTCTCTATTAATTCGAATAATAGAAAAATTTATTACGTGCGATACTTCCAAACAATTTTAATAAGATTGAATCCATAGCTGCTCTTCATTTAAAAATTGGTTTTGTATGTTAAATAGTATTCTTAAAGCCATAGATTTAACTTAACTCTAAACTATATGATGATTAAGAGTATATTCATATTATAAGATTGAATAATGTCCCAGAAAGCTCATTATGTAAAACGTTTAGCATCACAAACCGAATAGTCTCTCAACAAGCATCTGTGGTTAAATCAAGATCGTTAAATAAAGTTGTGAAAATATTTCACAATTTTAGATAGGTATGTCAGTGGATGAAAACCAAAGATTATATAAGAATGTCAAGATGCGCGACTGCTATGTTAAAAAGTATTAAAAATGTTTAAATTCCGTTATTTTATTTTTCTCCACTGATTGAAATTTACAGGCGGTAACTGCGCAGTTGAATATGGACATAATTAATTTCGTAATTTCTTTTATAATATATCAATAGTCAGTCGATACATTCTCAGAGTCCAAATAGCCAATTATGTAAGTATGTAATACCTATGGCTATGTATTACTCAATGATTTATTATAAGTGAAACACTTAGACTTAGTTAGCAAAATTTTTATTAGCTAGCTTTTAGATTTTCATGACATTCTTATATAATCATTGATAATAATGCACAAATAATATATCCAAATTTTATTTTTAAAATGCAGTTAAATCCTTACAAAATATTTGACTTTGTTAAAGAAAGATTTTTATTTAAGAACATGTCTTTTAGTCATCAAGGGAAATCTACTTAAAGATAAACAGAAAAATCTGAATAGCGATAAATTCCCCAAAAGCCTTAAATAGTATTTAAAAGTGTATTAGAAGATAAATTTTACTTTGAACATCACAAGGCTTTAATTTATATAAGATTTAAAACAACAGAAAGTAAATTTAAACCATACAAAAGTCTGGTTTAAACTTTCAATGTTTTAAGTCAGATTTAAATATTTCAAACGATTTATCTCTGTGAAGTGTTAGAACTTTAGGAATTAAAAGCTGTTGACTTTGCAACCAATATATTGAACAAATACCTATTACTTATATTAATATATATTATGTATTATTAGTATATAATACCTCCCATTTTGATATTGATCAATTTTTATTAACTCAATATGCGGGTGTGTATTCTATTTTTACAATCAATTACTAATTAGCATAATGAGTAATTATCCCATCAAGTTGTTTGTTACATATTTTGCATATATGTATATATATAATTTTTAATAATCTATTAAAAAAAAGAATTGTAAAAGAAACAGGATAATTTCTGTAAGATATTATTTACGTATCTTGTATCTTCACATCAAATAAGAGCAGTTTAAATTCATCAAGAACAAAATGTGTCCTCCCGGTATAAATTAAAATTTACATGATAACAACATTATTCCATAATTAGATTAAAGCTCCTTATAATGCGTTTAATATCTAGTAAATTATACGAACCCATGCACGCAGAATAATATATGCAAGCTATCTTTTAAAAATGAAGCAATAAATGTAGATGTAACCTTGTTCAACAAATGCTATTTATATAATTAAATAAAGCACATCTACATACATATATAAGGGTTACGTTAAAATAACATTTAAAATATTCAGTTAAAATAAACATTTAAAATATTAAATATTAAATAGGGATATTCAGTAATATAACAATGCCTCCAAACATACACATTTCTAAAAGTTTTATCTAGATTTCCTACCAATTTCAATAAAAAACACATCAACAGAAATTTGTATTGTCAAATAAAATGTTCAACTAATTTTTCCACTGTTTCTATTTACAAATGAGTCAGATATTATATTTTTATAAACAATTTGAAAATAGTCGATAAATACTATTCTTTAAAAAAATGTTAGCAGATGACTTATAACCTCAAACATATTGATACATTGTTTAGGTACATGCATTTTTTTATATATCTGATAAGCCATTTTCTATACAACAATCCAATATAAAAAAGATAACCATATTTATGATCATGTAAAAGGATTATAATTTGAATACATATATGTACTTATTTAATTAATTCCAAGAAATTGAATCACAGAACTAACCAATTCTACTAATGTACAGTGTTCCTATATAGATTAACAGTAAGGAGGAAAGAAGGCATTAGTGATATTTGAGAATACAAAGATAATGAAAACAGTTCATCAGTTGAGCGAGGTTCATATGTACCTAGTATGTATATATTTGCATAGTGCCGGAGAGGGTATACCAGAGTTATTCTCCAACGGGTTCCTGGATAACAATGAGAAGGTATTCACGCTCTGAAATAGACCAGATTCAAGTTATAATTGTAACAATTTATAAAGAAGAAACACGTATACTCAATAAGACAATAAAGATAACTAAAGCCCATTTAGACTTTAACTTAAAAAACACAATTACTCCGTCGTTGTAGCCGTTCGTTTAGATCAATTTCACAAACATCATGATTCACTAGTAGATCATGATCATTTTAAACTGCGACATAATTATATAGCAGGTATATTACAATACGTGACGATTTACACTTGAAATGTTGTCCCCGTAGGAACGGATTTATTTTTCAAGAAGACAAAAGTCGTGTAAGATAATATATAGCTCGCCAACAGTGATTAGATTTTATGATCAAGAGACTGCATAGTTGCAAATTCTCAAATTTATAAATAATCTGTTAGCTTCAAATCTAGAGTTCAAATTTTGATGCGAAAATTATGTCACAATTTTAAATATATTTTCCATATAATTTGTCCTAAAAAACTTTTATTGTAAATGCATGTATTTAAAAATATATATTCTAAAAATTTCGAAATAATATATAATATCGAATTACCAAGGACTTCAATATCATGTAATAGACTAGATGTACCAATAGTTTTAATACTATTATTATAGAGTCAAAATAGTTGCAATAGTTGCAAAATAAAAATAAACATCCAAACATTGTCACAGAAACGAATCAACAATAACTTAAAATGTTAGAACTATAAACATAATAATAAAGACTAACTAAAATTAGACTGGAGCAATTGGGCTATATTCAGTGGCGCTTTGAATACAAATACTGAGAAAATCACTCTCTAAAAAACAAAAACAAAAACGTGAAAAACGTTTGAGTGCATTAAATACAGACATTGTATGCTTAACAGTTTTGATTATACAACATACTTAAGGTATAAATAATACACTCTACATTAAGAGCTATATTACGAGTATGTGTAATGAAACATCTTCAAATGATAAAAAATATTATATATATTAGTAACAATACAAGTACATAAATCTAACAAAAATAAAATAAATCCTAATAAAACTGTTGATTCCAATTGACAGAGCTGAAATTAATTAGAGAAAATCAATAATTTTGTAGTAAATTGAAATATTGTATCATTCTCTGGTGTTGAAACTTACAAAAAAGATGGTTCACAAAAAATGCATATATTATTATGAGAGCAATAGCTTAATGTGATTAACAGAAGCTTAAGATTATAAAAAATTTAATTTATGGTTAAATAATGAAACATATATCCATTAAAAATGGTTTAAAATAACTTATTTTAATGGCTTTTTTTAATGGTTATGTTTCAGAGATTTAAGACGTCCATCGACACTATGGATAAATTAAAAATAATAATATAAAAACCAAGTTTTAACAACAAAAATTCAATACAAACATTTGAAATATAATTTAAAAATTAACTAAGCAATAGATTAGTTAATCTATAATGACTTCCGACTAAAATATATTACATAGTAATACACAATAATATAATAATACAATATTTGATGCGCATATATATACCTGGGGCTACCATAATTTCATTCTTTTTGCTCCTGATGCGCAGGAATGTAAGGTCATTAGTGGGGTCAAGGTCACGGACAGCACTTCGAGCCTTGGCGGTCAATTGCTGAATAAGTGCGCAGTAGTGAACGGTTGTAGAGTTGTCCAAAGTAGTACGAATGGGGATACCTGAATGGGAGAGAAAAAATTACTGTTATAAACATAAATTTTATCAACTATATGCGCAACATAACTATATAGTGCGTTTATTATTACTAAACAAATGTAACTACAAGAAGACACACCCCAATTACTTCTTAAATATCGAAATAATTTATAATCTAGACTAATATTCTACAAATAACAATAACCGAGTGTCAGTCTCAGTAAATTAATTCAAAACCCAATCAGTCATAATCTAGAGAATTCCTCGAATGAATACGTTAAGATCATATTGACTTCTTTATTTGCATTTTTGTAGAATGATTCATATTATAATGTTGTGTGGAGTAATGGAATATACATAGGAAGGAGTTATATTTAGATATTACTTAGATATTATTGTCATTGTATTTAGATATTTATTTGTTAAACTCTAGGTGGTAAAGGTATAAAGCCATTCTGATAACCAATTAATTATAGTGAAATTATAGATTATATAAAGTCATAGTTAATTGCATAGTCATAAAATCGGTTTTAATGGTCTGATTGTCTATCTCATTCTCAGTTTGGAGAAACGTCACTGCCTCAATCCTCTGAAGAAGACCAGCAGGTAACGTCTGTCTAAAAGAATGGTAAAGAATGAGAACATTTTTATCACACTCCTGTCTGTCCTCCTGTTTCAATCGGATTTTTTCTTCTGCTGAGTCAGATATTTTCACAACTCAGCTTCTTCTTAAGTCTGGGGATGTCGATGCCAACTTCGGATCATAGCTATGCTCCTCCTGCAGCCTCCCAGTCGTTTAAGGCTATTCCATCTTCTGTTCGGTCTGCAAGTTTTGTGCCCACAACGGTGCTCCAAGCTCTTTATTGTTGTTGACCTTAATCATCGGAGCTGTACTGGCGGCCCTTGCTTTTTGTCCTCATATTTGCAGCTTATCCCTAAGTTTCTTCTGCATCGACTCCACTTTTCTTGCAACTTTTATCTCTGTCCCTATGTAAAAGGTGAGTACAAGCACTTAGACTTCCCATGGATACCCAGTCACTGTGGCCTCAAAAATAATGAGGAGGTCCACAAGGCTAACCAGGCAGCAAGTATAGATCAATCTGATACAGAATGAATGTACGACGAGACCAAAGTCAGGGTAAATAACAGCGAGAAAAAGTCAACTGGACTCATGAAAATAGAGGTAAGATATATGGAACTCATTACGTGGAGTTTACTAAGGAGAAAAAATGATCTAAGAAGACTCAATCAGCTTTCGAAGGTTAAGAATGGGACATTCAAAGATCTAGAGAATTACAGGAAAAGAACAGAAATAGAAGAGGATGATAGTTGTACATGGTTGTAAATGGTGCCAGGGAGAGAGAGAGAGGAAACAGCTTATATTCTCTTAAGATGTCGTAGGATAAAGAGGTTTTGAAGAGCTGATGACATTATGGATATGTCAGACCTCTGTAAGAAGCCACGGAAACATTGGGACGATGGAAGTACTTCAAGCAAAATCATTAAACAAATAATCATAACATAACAACAATGACAACATACGTAAATATCTGTCATCCGAATCCACAACCCCTACCTCCAAAGACTCCTGATGAATTACAACATTTATGCTCTTCTGGCTCGAAGCAGATAAACGAGAACAAAACTTTTACCCGGACTATCTGTCCTCCCCTCTGATGATCCCAACAGTCTTGCTCTGAGAGACCTACGGCTCCTTGAAACCAACGACAATGAAGACGAAACAGGTATGGTATAGGTGCCACCCGATGCTTAAGATAAACATAGTTGGATATTTAGTAGTGTAGAAAACGTTTAGCAAATATCTAGGTAATTTTTAAGAAACATTTAGTGAATAATTTAAGAGTTTAACAAACATTAAGTACACTCTTAGGAATCATTTTGGAGTTGGGGAGAGGAGAGGGCTCAATTTAGCACTGGTAGGGGGGCAGAAATGATGACTAAATTAATGCACTCCACTTCTCCCTACTAATTGCGCTTTTAAATATCTCCTATTGCAAAGCACCGTAATGTTCCAGGCTGTTTAAGTGATGCCAATAAGGACGGTCACATCTATTGACGTCGAGTCGATCTCACAAAATCAGATTGAAAACGCAAATCAACAAAGCGTGATCTAACCTTATAGACCGATATGATTCAAGGTCTTATTGGTATCATTACTCCACTTGTTACTAACAAAAATGTAATCAAAACTACTACAAACTACAAGTAGCCATATGTATACGAAGTCTCTCACTGTGAAAAAATGCATTTCATATATTTTTAGCGTTACAATTCGTAGAATATATTATCAAAGGATGTTATATTGACTAAGTTATTTCTATATATACATATGTACGTTAAAGAAATGTATATGTAATTAAATATTAAATTAAAACAAACATAATGAAGAAAAGTTTTACTCACCTTCGCTATTAACAATGATCACTCCAATCACTCCCTTGTGGCTCTGGATACGCTTGAGTGTTTCTTCTACTTCAGACTGTTATTTTAAAAGAGGGTAGAGGAAAGAATACGATTTATATAAACTGTACTTTTAATGTTTAATAGTTGTAACAAATAGTTTATTTGTAAGCCTGATTTAGGCATATACCTCAAACAACTTAAATGAAACAATTTGCAAAACAAAAAAACTAAAACAGATTGTTGCTAGCTTGTTATTTTACCTTGCCCTCTTTGGGTATTCCACGACTCTGCAATCAATTAGGTTATATATAAATACCATTAAAATGTTAATATTCAACAACTGTACATATATAGTAGTAACAAGATATATAAAAATGTGTTTGAGAATAAATTGGAAGAATTAAAATATCAAGACATAAAATTGTGTCTAAAAAGTTTCAGAAATTTTAAAACAATATACGTATACAACATATAAAATTTAAGTCTATCATAAAAATCTAAATGTTGCTATATGGTACTTCTAATAAAATTTAACAGATAATACGACTTACTCAAGAATATCTAGCTTTGTGTTTTATTAAATATTGTAGATTTTAATGGTATATTTATGTATATTAAAATACTAAATGAAAATTAAAAATTAATAATGATACGAAGTGTTATAAATATTATCATTGTTCATATTAACAAGAGAAAAGAAAAAAGAGAAAGGCATAAACCCTGGTTGTTTTTGAATAAAATTTAATTTTATATTGATGCATTCAGCTACATATGTTGTGAAAGCTAATAAAATTTAATAACAATTGTTTTAACTCAAATTAATGTACAAATTTAAAGTTTTAAAGTTGTAAAGATAAAGAATATGTAACAATTGAATACCATTAATTAGTTTATATAGTTATATAATATAAAGTCAAGTATATATTAACATATTAAAGTATTGGCATTTCTTAAGAGCTTTTTTGTTCCTTGAATCATGGATAACTTGAACATAATTTTGTATATTATTTTTATCAGATTTTTGTCAGATTTTTGCTTTTATATAGATATTAAGTTATTAATAAGGCACATTTTAAGGATATATTGAAAAAGAATCATTTGTATAATTGTAAATACAAACAGAAAACATAAATTGTATGATTATACCACAGCTAAATATCAAAAAAACTTATTTTTAATTAGATATGAGGTTCATTAATGTAATACAAAATAAGTAATAGCAATAACAAAGGACTAATCAAAGTGATCATACTACTATAAGATGTAACTGACTTAATCATATAATAATATAATCATAAGTCATATACAACTCAAATGTGATTTTTGATGGTTATTTATGCCTATAGCAAACCCTAGAGCCTTTATTGTTAAATTAATATATTACATTAATTATATAAAAATATAAATATAAATTGGCATGCCTACTAATATAAATTATAGAAAATATAAATTCCAATAGATTTAAACAATCAATTTATTTATATATATTCCATTAAAAAATATATATATAGTTTATTTTAATAATAATAAATTATAATATAAACTGACCCAATACAATTACATACATTATTAGAATTTAGTATGACAAATATGTATAAATTATGTTCTGTCTGTGATTGTAGTAATCATATATCTATTATACTAATAGTGTAAGTTATGGCAATCATAATCCTGTACTTTAGAGCATAAATTATGATGAATATAAATTGTGACAGATTCATTTTTCAATTTATTTATATATTAATATATCCTATTAAAAAAAATAGAGTTCATAATATATCAATAATAGTGATATAAATATACAGAACATTATAATTATATATTTTATATATTATTATTAATACATTATTTATATTAATATATATAATATATATTAAATAATATATAAATAAAAAGTAGGTAATCTTGAAGATTCCCACGTTAAACTATTTTTCTTGCTTTTTATTTTAATAAACTGCAATTTAATAAAATATTCATTATTTTAATTATTTTTAACGCTTTTATATATACATATACATATATGTTATATACCTA
>JAYRBW010047449.1:0-11350 GCA_036023295.1 Invenusta paracnida
AATAAATTACATTTTACAAACAACTTACGATATGTTAAAATTGTTTAAAAATATATATTTGATCTTAAAATTAATTTTATAGAAATATTTAATACTACTTATTTGTAACCCATTTACATAAAATGTATTAAAATAAAACGATTTTTTATATACGACGATTTGCAGCGCGATGTATATGAAATCAATAAGAGTGGGGGGTGGAGGTCATTGTTGTCGGCTCCACCTTCCACCTACTAATTACGATCAATATAGTTAAATTAAAATTTGAAAATGAAAGGCTATCTTAAGAAGACTAGAATTATTATACTTACTTTAATAAAAATAGTATTGTTTTCAAATTACTGACAATGAAGATCATAGTTACTAAAACGATAGGGTTTTCAATCATTTTTAATATAGATAATCGTTTTTGTCATGATGGATCAGCGAAGGGTTAGAAATCTTAACATCCACAATGAATGCCTTGCTGATGATTAATATACTGAAATGCAAAATTCGTAGAAAATTAATGGGAAAGAATTGTTTATAAAAGTACATGGCTTGGTGGGAACGAGTTAAAATGGTGAAACATGAAAGACACCGTTCAAAATATCTAAAGTGGTAAGCTTAATGTAGTGAGATTTTTTTGTACTATGTAACAAACAATTTTTGCAGGAATTTGAAGGCTATGGAAATTTCATATCAGTTTATAATTTGCTATTCATATAGAAACACTCAAAAAGCTCAAATGTTAATAATCGACGTGAGAAACTTTGAAATTGCGATAAAATTGATTGCTATTATGTACGAGGGGGGTTCAATAAGTTCGTATAATCTATATGAACCCCCGTAATGCTATATGCAATATTATGCAATATATCTATGCATTTTATTAAACTATAGAAAGATCTAAGATAGTGCTGAAACTTTCAAGTCAATATCTCTATGGAAAGCACAGATATTTAAATTTAAAAAAATTAAATTATTTAAGATCAAAATCAGCTCAAATTTATCTCAAAATACTGCAAAATGTGACAAAAATGATATTTTTTAGTGGAAAACATCAATTAAGAACATGGATATCATCATTTATGTACAGTTTAAGTATAATTGTAGTATTTAAATGTTTTGCAATCGTTTTATAACTTTTCAAAATATTTCCCATCATTGTCTATGCATTTTTGCATTCCTGTGCTCATATTTGCTGCATCAATAATTCCTTAAACCATTTGTAGACTGTGCTTTGAACAGGAGAATGTTCTCCAAATGCTCCTGTAAGTTGTAGATAACATTCATTGACTTTTAAACCGGATTTATAGTCGTAGCAAATCATGGCTCTGAAATGACATTTTTCTAACTGCATTTTGAAATAATGCTGATGAAATAACGATTCAAATTATAACCTCATTTTTTATTTATGTTTTATTTAAATATCTCCGCTTTCCATAGAGATATTGACTTGAAATTTTCAGCACTATCTTAGATCTTTCTATAGTTTAATAAAATGCATAGATATTGCATATAGCATTACGGGTTCATATAGATTATACGAACTTATTGAACCCCCCTCGTATAAACATATTTTGTTGACTTAATCGCTTTTCATCAATTCTACCTCCGTCACTCTCGTTCCTTCGTTCAGAGAGCCCAAGTTCCCCAATCTGAGTGGCGCCGGTTGGGTCTGATCGCGCCGAAACCTTCCTACTCGGACATGGTGTACTACTCGATGGACGCCAAGCCCTCTAATGGAGAAATTAAAATTTGGCACAGTCACCGTCGTCGACCTCCTATTCGCCTATATGAACTCATCCCAGAGATGGCCGGTCAGATTATGAACACGCTTAAGGAGTCACAGGAGTGGCTCGATCGAGAACTCAAGAGGCTCTTTGACGGGAAGTATGACGAGTTCAACATGAACTATGTCTCCCAGTATGTGCCCAAGTATGGCTTCAAGGTAGGCTGCGTGAAATGTCATTAGACTTGCCTATCTTTTTTAATATGCAATGAACTTAAAGACATTTTTAATGTGAATCTTTTATTACTTAATATATAATAAAACGTTATTAAATTAATCGCTGTAACGCTGTTTATATTACTTTAAAATGTCCTCATAAGAATTAATTATTAATTGTTTTTTAAAGTATTCATTATCTGAGAGATTTCTTATTTCCAGCTTATTAGGTTACGTTTTACACCTTGTGAGCAATAACAAATAAGTAATTTCAGTAGTCTCTTGGATGACATTTTTGTGCTGATATACTTTTCCATAATAAAAAGTATTAGCTGTTTATCAGCTTTTCTGTTATCTAAAATAAGTTATCTACGTTTTTATTTTCTTCAATCAACATTCTCTTTATTTTTTCTGAAAAATTGTTTTAGTCAAATTTTAAAGATATGTTTTTATTTTTCACTCCTTCTATTATCAATATTTTATATTTTCAATAAGAAAATTCTCTTATAATATTATATAAAACCTTGTATTTTTTATTTATGAATAGATCGCCATTGATGGTGCTGTCAATTTGCCTTGGCATAACTTCACTTTGGGACACATGTGCCTTAACCCGCCAGGAGTATTCTATCTGGTATGTATATCTAGCTTTGTTACCCTTTGCTAGATTTAGTAAAACATAGTAGAATTTAATTGGATTTAGAAAAATATACAAATACAAATTGTTTACCATAAAAATATGAATATAATAATATTACGATAATATTTAGGGTCATTGGTTTCACACCAAATAATAAATGTTTCATTAAATATTCAGGCTACATAAGTAAAATAAGTTTTTTATGCGTTACAACTGCATACAACTGGTCATTTATCGAATAGTCACCGGCCAATTTAGATACATATTTGTTCATTTTTAATATCTGTAACTCAATTCAGAATATGTGTATGTTAAACTTGTTATTTCTTTTTTTTGTGTATACTGAATATATACTCGTATTTACCTGTATTCTGTGATCCAACGATGATCTTAGAAATTAAAATGTAAAATAATTTTCAACCATACTGAGTAGACAATAACTGTTTTTCTTTAAGGTTAAAATTTAAAGCGGAAACTAAAATGTCAAATTCTTATCCATGCTTCTGTAGTATACAGTTAACTATTGAATTATTGAATATTTTTCAATTGTTCATAGATTAATTTTAAAGAGTTAGATCTTACTTTAATATATTACATTTTAAAATTAATATTACCATGCACAAATATACTGCACTTAAATTTCGCTTTCACAAATCCTATAATTTTCCGATTATTTTAACTCTTCGTTAAATTGTATTATTCGATGCTTCACCCGTATCCGTTTAATACTATATAACATGAGCTTGTGTATTGGAAACAGTGATAAGAGAAATGTGTGACTACTTCTTCTACTTTAAATTAATGCTTTTCTTAATGAAAACTGAAATAAGCTTGCCTATTAATTTTAATATGAGTAACATTGAAAATTGTTTTATTCTTATATGTTAAATACTACTGAAATTCATTTGATGACGTTTTTAGGGAAAACCTCACGCAACATACGATCGTATCTTTTTCACTGAAACAATCGATATATCAAGCACAAATAAGTCTCCCATATGGATGGACAGTTGGAAGGTGTGTAATTCTTCTATACTTTTCTTGTATCGTTCATGATACGAATTATTACAGTTTGTAAATGTATTATATTAATTGTTTATATATAATGCATGTAATTGTATTATATATATATTTATACTGTAGGTATAATATATCGAATTTTATATGAATGTAAAAATTAATTAGGTATTATTTTATTTTTATTATAAATGTTTTCTATATATATCATTCCACTTGAATGTTAAACAATAAATAAAATTTCACTTATTTGGTATTTATTTTGTTTCATTTTAACTACTATAGTTTTGGTATAGAATCAAGCGCTGTGCGTTTTCTACAATTAATGTATTTTGATTTCGGTAGCTAATTTTATAAATTTGATTTTTATTGATTTTTAAAATTACAATTTTGTTTTTATTATGTAGGGGTATATTGTTTTGTATATGGTGATAAATAGCACTTGCCTCTATAGTATGAATATGTTTAACTTGGTTACCTAGAATAAAGCCAAATTACTTGTAAACAAATGGCAAAATTTCCTTATATGTAGTGTTGTAACTCAACATAATTTTAATCCTATTTACAAACTTGCTTTTATTGTAGGCAATCATTATAATATATATTTTTATCGATCTTTCTTTTGTGCAGTCTTATCGATTCCGAACTTACCACCAAAACCTTCGAGTTGTGATTCACCTCCAGGAAATTGCCGTCACCTCTGCTGAAGTCAACTACAAATACGCTCTTCTGAATCAGGTTGGTGAATATATTGCCAACAATATGTAATATGTATACATGTTGAAATATGTGTGTAGTGTTACACCAAAGTTTTTTATCAGTCGTAATATTAAAGTAGATACATGCTGATGCAGAATTATTAGAATACTTAGCGTCTTTAAACACCTTTTATGGTATTTCTTTTGTATCAAATTATTGCATTATTTTAATAACAATTAGATAACTAGAAAATTAAGGTAATCTATTTTATGCATTAATTTAACAAATAATGTTATGTGTATTAATCCTTATATATGATAATTTAATAGCTTAAAATAGTATAGAAAGTAACAAAAGAGTTGTTTTACTTTTACTTTTGATGTCATTTTATTGTCTATTTACTTTTGTTTCAAAAACAATATAACAAATAGGAAAATTATGAGTTAAATGCTACAAAACATAATACATTTATGTCTGACTAAATAAATATTCGAAATGTTAATGCTATGTAATAAACAACGGATGTGTGACGATTTACTATTAATCTGACACTTATTGACTTACGAGTGGCATATCAAAGGTTTCAGTGCCGATTAT
Organism: Invenusta paracnida; assembly: GCA_036023295.1. Classification (NCBI taxonomy): domain Eukaryota; kingdom Metazoa; phylum Platyhelminthes; order Proseriata; family Coelogynoporidae; genus Invenusta; species Invenusta paracnida. The sequence goes on from JAYRBW010047449.1 coordinate 4,884, forward strand.
ATTGTATGATACCAAGCATTGTATTGCCGAAGGAGAATGCTCATCGACTCTCGTCATGAGCACTCAAGAAGACTTTTTACCTCAACAACACTGTCGAAGATCATGATTTATAGTGCCGATAACACTGCGATAGTTTTGTGTACTGGTTGAATACCCGTTTCATAAAAAATCTATAGGTACAATACCATCGATGTCGCAGAATCCTGTTAGTATTACATTCTGCTAGATTGACATTGCTTTTGTAATTAAGTTAGAGTTTCACCTTCTTGATGCCACTGTTTGGACATCCCTTCTCTCTTAATTTATATTTCAAAGAGAAAAAGTCTATCTCATTTGTGACGTCCATAACTCTTTTCATTGAGCGTTAAGTAAGTTTAAATTTACAAGTTGTGTTCTCAACTTTTACGATTTAACTGGGTGTAGAAATCGTAGTAACCTTTCTCTGACCTGAACTTTTTCAGTGAGTTTTAACCTTTAGTATGTTTATCCAATTGTGTTATTCGTTTTGTTTTTATACATCTATAATGAGTTAATTCCTTTATAATTGTATATATTATCTCAAAATGCCAATATATTTTATATTAATTTATGTAAAATATTCAATGTTCAAAGGAAGATATTTATATTAAAATTTCAATTTATTTTATTTCCAGGCGTGGACAATGTTGCCTATCTTTGATAACGGATTCGTACTCACGGAAACTCTTCAGTTGCCTCTGTTTTTGGGATGCCCTACAAAAGAGCTTCTTGAGGAGAGCACCAAAGTTCCTTTTATGAACTTTCTTGCTGAAAATGTTGGCAAGGGAACTGTAAGTTTGAATTTAATATCCCCTGCTCACAAGTAATATATTTGTGTTTAAATGTTTCTATATAAACTTTTGGCATGATAAATTAAATGTGGTTAAATTAAAATTTCATTTTTTTTAAGTTGAAGGTTTGTTTGATATAGCGTTTGTGAACCATTTTCTATATATATTCTTTAGTTGCGATTAATCGAAGGCGCATCCCTCATTGCCCGAGTCTGCGATGGAAGACGTGATGAAGAACTGATGGTTACTGAAAAAGATGAAGTCGTAAGTTTTTGTTACTATATTATTCTAAACCATTATAATCGTATACACAAATATGTAAATTGTTTAAAACATCATATATTTCACATTCAAATTACAAATTGTTATATTAAAATCTCTCTAAAATGCTAAAATGTTACACGGTTATGATAAGGATATTGCAACAGTTAAGCCTATTTTATTATTATTATAATAGTAATATTAATAATACTATTAATACTACTATTATTATTTACAAGGAAAATATAATACAATCTACTTTTTCAAATTAGCTTAGAATTTGATAGCTGAAAAATATAGTACCTGTATTATTAATGAATTACTAATCGTTTCTTATAAAAAAGGATATTATTAACATGATAACTTCAGTCATTACTATCTATAATTTTGGCTGTTATATATATTATTATAACAATTCTTTATTAGTGCATGAGATGTCACGTATATTTGCTAGATAATAATTAATATGTCACTTATAATTTGTTTGATTTTACATATTATTTAGATATTTCTTCAAATATAAACTGCGTTGTTGTTGTTGATGATATATGTTATTGATTTATGTCAAAAGAATTATTTGTAAAAATTAGCGGAACTATCAGTGATATTTTGCATTTTATATACTTTTATGCAGATAGTAAGAGTAATATTACTATTGTATATAAACTGAAATATATTTAAATTGTTTAATCATGCTTCATATTTGCCTGTATAACTAATAATTTATGTCGGAAAATGTTCTTATTGATTTTTTATCCTTTCATTCTATCTATCTCCTGTGTAATACGATCGATAGTTGACGCTTGGTCAACAGTTTCTCCCGGCCAATCAACTTGATCGCTACCAGCGTCAGGCAGAGGGGCTTCCACTCTACAATCTCGTCCCTCCAGACAAGGACCCCAGTGCCTTTTCTGACAGTCTCGTTACCAAATTTAAAAGTGTGAGTACATTTACACCTTTAAATTATGATATTGTGTGATATTACTTAACATCGCCTTATATCTTGAAAAATGACACTTCCATTGTTCTGGGAGGTAAAAAAAATATAAACTAATTATAATTTATCTGTCCTCTAAATGGTCTTTAACTTTCCCAATAATGCTATATTTTTATAAATAACAAGCATTTAAATGCAAAAATGTTATAAATCAAATCGGAAGCATAATGTAATAAATTATAACATTTACATTCAGTGTAGCCTAAATTCATAATTTTTTTAAAGTTACTTTTAGGCGTATCTAACATTTTTGAAATAAATAGTTTTTGTATGAATCTATCACAATTATTGAAGAAGCAAATATATAGGGATAATATGTTTGTTTAACTGTACTGGTTTTAGACGTATAATATGTAATTCATAATAGTAGTGACGTATGTCTAACTTAATGAAAATAGAAATAGAAGAATAACGATTAAATTTAACTTTTTTTAAAAGTTTAACAGATCTTATAGTAGGCCTGTAAAAATATCAATATAATATTTCCAATATTTTCAGTGTTGAACATTATATTAAATAATAGATATATTTTTAGCATATACCTATAATCAGATGTATTTAGTAAAATAAAAATAGTTATTTTGGCGTATAACTCTAAAGATATATACATATGTAAGTTATGCTATATTTGGAAGTTTTATTTAAAGAATATTATTTATCAATTAATTAACTTTTATTTATTTAAAGTTATGTGTATATTGTCCTTTGGACATATAATTATTGTGAGATTTTTTTTTTCAGTTGGTATACTCCCTATATGGTGATAACAAACTACTTCAATAATCTGGCTAAATTTGTGATAAATGACAATTACACGACATTCTTTATTTTCTTACATATATTTTTTTATAAATAAACAACATAAATGTCATATTGGCGAAATCGCAATTTATCAATTGCAAATGTGATACACTTTATCTGTCCTAATGTTTAAAGGACTGAAAAACAGCATATATTATGAAATAATTAATAAATTTCAATATTTTAAACTGGTATATCGCGATCTACATGTGCTATTGAACTCTTTAAGTAACGTATATTTTATAAACTACAATTTCAAGGTTGGAATTGTAATTATTTTATTTGTATACTTGTCATTTTCCTGCTATGTATAAGTGATTGTTACATATAGGTATTATTATATTACCATCTATAACAATATTTAGTGTTTTTCGTTTGTATTGCATAATTATAAAATAGTTCACTTCACATGTATAATTTTTTTGTATTGTTTATAATTGATTTCTTATCTGCTTATATATAATTATTTATACTCATTATGTTTATTTGTTTCTATAATTTGGATGTTATAAATTATAACAATACATTATAAAAGTAAAATGGACAACGGATATTTTATACTTATTTAACATTTATTAATTCATATTTACCTATCTTTATTGGTGTTTTAAAAAACATTGTTTATAAATAATTCCAGAAATTATCTATGTAAATATACCAGATTTGGTGAGACATATATCGTTTATAAAAAACATACACTACCTATTTTACAAATACTCTCTCAAAAGAGACACATACGCATAAGTATGTGCTATATATACTTCTAAGAAATACTATATTAATGCCGAGTTGAGCAACGTCATGTTAGCTCATCTTAAAATTAGCAAAGAATTGTACCTTCACGCTTTCATAATATAATTCGAAGGCGCTAAATTGTCTATAATCAATGTATTCAATTCAAGGGAACAAATATAAAGATTATATTATTGAATATAAAATAATGTTTTATTGCTGTGACCTCTACTCTGTTATTTAAGACTGTGAAAAGAATTCTTTATATATTCATGTGGTGTACCACGCTATTATCAATATATAAATATATACCTATAGGTATATGTATATTGCCCGTCGTCTTTAAAACAACGTAAATTGTGATATATTTCATGATGAATTGTCATATTAATATATATCTAGGGCGTGACATCCATGATTAAACACACACAATAATTCGGATATTAACCATTATGAGGTTGAACGTATCAACTAAAATTGTCTACTATATGTCGTTCATGTGGTTTAAACAATATAATAAAATTTTACCTAAATAATTCCTATGTATGCACAATAGCTAATCTTCTTATTTCTATAACTTCAAAACACCCAGATAATTCTAGGAATATTTTTTGTAATAGTTGAAAAAACATAATTGAAAGTCAAAACTACAGTTAATTTTCAAGATTGTTAGATTAAGGGCGATATAGAAGTTAACTTTTTTCCGTTTAAGGAATTATGCTTGAAACTCGAGGAATTCCTTGAAGCATTTCAAGTTATTAGTATTTTGAAGGAACCCCTCCAATTTCGTGTTTTCTATGAAATGCAATGTAATTTCAAAGAAATGCTTGAAAATAATAATTGGCGACATTCTTCAATACGTCTGAGGAAATGCTTGCGAGGAGTTCCTTGTTGAATTCCTCTAGTTGAAGGAATTCCTTGACATTTTAAAAAACTTGCATACCGCCCGGCCTAAGGGTGGTATTCTAAAGTCGTCCTCAAAAATTTCAAGGAGTCCTTGAACTCAATTAGGAATCTTTCAAACTATTCTAAAGTCGTTTTTTAAGGAACTTATTGAAATTTCAAGGAATCCTTGACCCGAGGACAACTTTAAGGGCGGTATGCAAGTTCGCAATTTTTGTTCAAGGAAATGCTTCGAAACTTGAGGAAATGCTTAGTCAAGGAACTTCTTACGCATTTCTTCGAAAATATAGTGAAGAATGTCACTTTATTATTTTCAAGCATTTCCTTGAAATTCCATTGCATTTCAAATAAATCTTTAAAATTGGAGGAGTTCCTTCAAAATAATATTAACTTGAAACGCTTAAAAGAATTCCTAGAGTTTCAAGCATTTCCTTGAACAGAAAAAGCAAACTTACATACCGCCCTATAGAATATCACCCTATAAGACAACTATAGCGGTAATATGATTGACAAGTGACAGAATTGAGTATAATTAAAAAAATTTACATAATTAATATTTGAATTATTTAATAAACGTAATTAAGTCATCTTACATTTAATTAATATTAGTATCGGAAAGAAATTGTTTGTAGCGTTTTTACTACTCGTTTAAAAGAAACTAAAATTATAGAATAATAAATTAATAAAAATAACTTATAATAAAAATAATTTATCTTCTTCTTTAAGAAAATTTTCAAATATTTTGATGGCGATAGTTTAAAATTAAATATATTAAAATTAAAATTTGTCAATTCAATTACTACAATCTTGAATTGAAATATACTAATAATATGATAAATTTCAAAACATATAATTATTCTAATAAATACTATCTTTAAATATATTACTTTTAATAATTGGATCATGTGAGTTAAGTGGCAGTTTTAAAATTTTGGCAACAATACAGGTAAGATGCGTTTATAATTACGGTATTATATTTCTTGAATAATTTCAAATCAAATATTAATTTGGATTAATATACATAATTTTACAATAGAATTTGGCAGATTTTTTTAATCTAAATTTAATTTCAAAGAAAAAAATGATACCAAACTTACCTGTAAAAATTAAAATATATTTTGCTATCAGTATCATTTTGAATCTACACTTACCAAATTATTAATATGTAAGTACTAAGATCCAGTTTTTATCTATTTATTATTTAGGTTCTTTTTCGTTTTTTATTAATCAATTATTTTACAACATAGCTCATAAGGATTACAGAGTTACAACTCCCAGTAACCCTATATTTCATATGAAACTAAAAGGTTTAGGTTAAGCCTAGCCCTAAGGTAGACTGTGGAGACCTTTACAGTTTTACAGTTACTTCTTATTTATAATGTATTACAAATGGACTTAGTCACCTACAACATCCCACTAACCCTCAATTAGTGACATATAACATCATAATTTGTATATAAATATTTTTAATATAATTTTGGCACAACTTAAGACTTCTGAAATTTATTAGTATTGTCAGTCCAACAATTTATGAATATGGATTATTTTATGGATATTAATAATGGAAAAAAAACATTTATATTATATAATGATTAGTTGACATCATACAAATGGAAGTTGATAGAAGTGAAAAATTAAGCCAAAATTTTGGGCAACTTTGTAGATGGACATCATCATATTCATGCCAAGGTGCATAGTAAGAATTCTGTACGCCGGAGTTATTTTCAAGGCAATTCCTGATTACGCCATGCACCAGAGTAGTAAAATATGAGTATTACGCCATGCGCCGGTGTTTTTTTTGTTTATTAAATTATATCAAGTATTAGACCCGTAAAAGTTACACTACATTCTTAAAAAATTCGTTTAAATTTTGAACGTAATATATTATAAAAATTAAACAAAACAAACGATTAAAAATCGGTGTATGTTGAAGATATTTTTCTCTTCTTTCCTAAAAGCAAGAG
>JAYRBW010047471.1:0-11348 GCA_036023295.1 Invenusta paracnida
TATTTTAAACTGCAACTTCATATTTGCATATTAAATTAAATTTATTTAAGTTAAACTGATTTGGTGAGCAAGCCTCTAAATTGATTTATAGTTTTATAAATAATTAAGATTGTAATGTACTTAAATTTATAAACGATATAATTAAATACAAACTTGAGAAGATATCTGTCTGGTCACTTAGAACAAAATGATTCAAATGCAAATGTTTAGTGCAAATCTTATGAAATAATGGACATAGTAACGTCCAAGTTACATGAAACATTGATATAATGCGTAATACACACCATTCTATTGGTTGCATTGGGTTTATGTCAAATAAAAACTAACAGCAAAAAACTGCGGATATCACAAGATACTGAACTTTAATTAGTATGTTTTCGCATAAGTATAATATACAGATCAAGAAAGAGTAAGAATAGAAGGAAGGAGATTGGTACTGACCTTGAAGAACTTTCCAACCCCAGAGGATCGTGGGAGGTTGATACCGAAGCACTCAACCACTTGGGAAATGAAGACCTGGAAAGCTGCTCCGGTTGTGAACCCACTGACCATAGCATCGGAGAGGTAGACAGTGAGAAATCCCAGATGTAGCAGCCCCATCAACAGCTGGAATAGAGGAAGGCAAAGAGGGCTCATTTATTATAGCTCAGGGAGAACAGTATATTATGTTGGGTGCTCGGTGACACGGTAATAAAAAAATAGTATTTATAATTGATATAAATATATCAAATAGATATTTAACAAATACGACTTTCAGATATATTATTACTAAATTATTTCTAAATATATTATAATATAAATACAATTTCTCTTCTTTACGTACCATTGCAACAAATTCATCAATATTTTTATAAAGACAGATGTATATCTTACAATACATTTATAAGATAATTTTATGTAAATTTTACTTTTATTACGACACATTAATGTTTTATATATTACTGTAAGTCTTATTAAGATAAAGTGTACCTATATATAGTGTGTCTATAACGATCCTTTTTGGACCAAATCTTATTGATTAATGCAATAAAAAATAATTATTGTTCGATTCATGTTATACCAAAAATATAATTGTCCATGAAATATATACTAGTATTATAAAACTAATAAAATATGTATATGTCTTTTATGATAAAATTCGTAATAGTTTAAAATAATTAGAAAAATAGACATATATATTTTTTATTTAATTTCAATAAATTTGTCCAAGAGTTAATACAATAGTGTAAATTTATGTATGGTTAATAAATTACAATATAGATATATCACTTTTGTAAGTCACATAAGGAGATAAAATCGTCGATTAACATCTAACGATATATTTAAAAAATTAAGCATTTGAATAAATTAAAAAATTATTATTAAAACTATATAATAACGATGATGTGTTTGATTAATAAAATTAAGGTTAGCCCAAGTGACCTCGGTAGCAACAATTAATTGTTGTAATAATTGTATCATTGTTGTCTAACAGTTTGTATATTGGTAGCTCACCCCAGTTATACAAGATTGTAAGATAAGGTAAATTAGTGTTCATACTTTGCCAGGGTATATATAAACCGTAATAAATTAGTCGCTATAGGCTTAAACTAATCAATCGATATATAGATCAATGTTGCAGTGCTAATCAGTTTGTTAAAACAAGGAATACGTACCGGGGTTCGCACTTACTATCTTCGGGTTCGAAGGCAGAAGTTCAAACTGGGTCCTGTTAAGCATTGAGCTAATTATCGACTGCTTAGTTTAGCTTATGGTGGAAAGTTAATTAAGACATTGGCAAAGCATGAACGCAAATGACATTATAGCTTTATTATAAATGATTTTACTGTTTCCTAAAAATATAAGACACAAATTCACACAATAATGAGACTCATACGACTAATAACACGATTGTATGTACATATTTCTATGTTGATAAACAAGTTATAATATCTTACCTGAATTGCCCCAGAAACAAAGGTGACACAGGCGGCTATCTCATAAATGTCATATTCATCGGTCTCATTGCCGGAAGAGAAGAACTGATCCGTTGAATTTTTTTGAAACGGCGACAACACATCGCCAACCAGAAGACTTACCAAAGAGAACGTTCCTGGTGAGAAAAGTTAGAGTAAAAGTCACTGACTTATTCAAGTGATTCTTTAATTCAATTTCTAAAAACGATTATCAATTTAACAAATAGTATAGTCAAATGTTTCGAAATAAATGTATAAAGATATTACAAAAATTATCAGCATATGTATTTAATAATAATTTATACTAATTTAGAAATGAAAGCTCAAACAATTACTCTGAAAAGCTTTAAGGTGTGAAATCGAGTTATTTTTCGTAACACATAAATACATAATGTATAATTAATAAACTTTAAGAATCGGTGAATAAAACATTATAATTATGTATCATAATGAATATGTCAAGTGGACACAGATACTGACAGTGACTTTACAAACGACAATTGTATTGTACTGGGTATACCTAAAATATTTATATATAAATATCATAATTAGCTATTCATTAGTTGTCTAGTATTTATAATTTACGATTTAATCCTAGTGCTTGTAATGTATTTTAATGCTTGTTTACTTTTTTTACAATTTTCACAAAAAATATGTTTGTATATTATATATATTATATATATATTGTGTGAAATAATTGATAAAGTAATTCATTTCAATCGTATATGATCCATAATAATTGTGAAATATAATATACACATATCTCACAATTTTTCTTCTTTTTGCATTTATCAATGTAATTATATTTAGATATAATGCTAGAATACATATTTCAGAAAAAGAATTTCATAAAACACCAAGTTGAAAAAACATACGATATTAAGAGATTGTTATTTTTTATTGGATAAAGTGTAAATAAGCTTACAATACCAAGACAATAGCTATCCTAAAATAAAAAACGTCATAAGACTGTATTGACCATAATAATTGACCATTTAATTAAGAAGTCAGATACAATTAATACGTGGACGTGTGCAAAATTAGGTTTTATACATGCAACCTACTATAATGTATGTCTTCATGTGCGTCACTACATAAGATAATAAAATAAATTAACATTCCAAATAGTGCCTTGTAGTAAGTACTTTCTGGGTTAACAGGTCAGAGCACGCCGAAAAGTGCATCAGCAGCATATTGATAATTACAAGTAGCATGAAAATGCAACGAATACATATACACACCTTTATTAGATGTTATACCACCATTTTAGGTTTTAAGTGGTTGTTGATTATAATATAAGAGAAACTAAAAAAACCTGCAGAGGTCTTGGAACTTAAACGTCTTTTGAAATGTATTGTTGTATATTGTTAAAAATACATGAATTATGAGATTTTACAAATATTCATAGAGAATACTTTGATTTTATTGCAAACAATAGCGAATTTTAAAAGTAGTGAAGTCATTGGCAGCATATTTTATCATAAAATCAATAAATACTAATTTGTATCTACGTATCAGAAAAGTGATATTAAGTAAAAACTGCAGTGGTACAAGCACCCTGTTCAAAATATCAAAAAAGGTTTAGTAAGATTCCTGACAAATAAATAATTAATGTTCAAAGTGCATAATATATTATAAAAAAATAAAATTAGAAGAATAGTACATTTCTTACCATTCTGTAAAAACTGATAGTTTTACTTAAAGTAAATATGCAAGTGAAACTCAAAATTAGAGGAAAATAAAATTAAAACAGACAATTGTGCAACAGAGCTATTAGATAAAAGGATTAAATAAAGTGCAATACATTTCTTAGATAATGTAGGAAGATAACGTACCTACTGAGAGGTGAAGAGATGTTCCGAAGAAGAAGTACAGAATGGCCGGATAGAAGGATGTGTAGAGACCATAGACGGGTCTAACACCAGCCAGAAGTCCATACGCCATGCCTAAAATTTCAATCAATATTTGGTTATAATAGCTTTCGTATAAAACCTAAAAATAAACTGTACAAACTATACTGCAATAATGTACGATTGCTCATTTTAATTATTTAAAAAGGCGGTTAAATTTGTTACCGCTTAATATTGAATAAAAACCCGGCAGATAATAATACGAAATTACGTAAGATAAACTATACCATCTTTTAGAATAAATAAAATAAATAATTATTAATTAAAAATAAAAGTAATAAAATCATGAGTTGGATTGCAATCTTTTTAGTGCGATGAAATTAATATTTTAAAGGCAAAAACAAGTTTCGAACTAATATAACTAACTATAATATATATTTTTATTTAGTTATCAATAATTATTTGAAATTAATAACTCCTTTAACTCGTATTAAAGTAGTAAATAAAACAAAATATATGAATTTCAAATCTTATAGTGTTTCGTGATTTGTTGAGCACTGTCAAAAAACAAAAAAGTTTCACCTACGCTAAACACAATTTAAGTGATTGAATTCGAAAATAAAGTTGCTTGTAAAGCGAACAAGCTAAACACTTTTTTTTAAATCAAGAGAGACAAAATTTCCAATATTTGTAATCACCAACCTTGCGGTACTTGAAAAATTGCCATAGTGAATCCAGCGAGGACATCCCAAGGGATGTACTGCTTCTTATAGTGCTTGCGGAGGATTCGGATAAATGGTACGAATCCGATGAGGCCATCGAGGACAGATTTTGGTGTGCACTTCCGCTTCATGAAGTTTCCCACGCGGTGTACATAACGACGCTGCTTGTTGGGCGACTCTTGCTCCTCATGAAAGCTCTTATCAAAGCGGGAGAGGGAATAGACGGGCCTGTGTACCACGTAGGTCTCGGGGATTGATTCATCTGGATCAAAGCTGTTCGGTGTAGGGTCTGCCATTGGTGGCTCTTCATTGTCCGCCATAGAGAATCAAGAAGGATTACTTTGAAACGGTGACAAGTCAGCTGCAGTTTTGTCAATCGACACACGTAAAAAATAAAGTTAATTGTATAAATTTGTAAGACATTCACATTTAATTCTTTTAAAAATATGTTCAAGTAATAATAGTACATAGATAATACAGTATAAACACTAACTTGTAAACAATAAATTAAATTAGTATGTAAAAAATATTAAGTGTTTTAGATACCTTTGAATAATATTTGTTGTTATTTTAACATTGTCATTACTAAACATATTTCCAATATAACTGAATTTTTTATAATAAATAGATGTGAAATATATTAATTAATTCAAAGTTTACATCTTTTATTATCAATTTTCATTCCAAATTTGAAACTATAGTAGTGCAAACTTATTCAGTATCATTTATTCTTTACTATATAGGCCTTTTCTAACCGCCTACTTAAAAATAAATTTCTAATATAGATGACAATTATATATCATATGTATGACAATAACTGAATTATATATTCGCTAAGTGTTTTGAAATAAGTTACTATTTTTAATTATAATTTTAGTCATATTCAATAATATTAAATACTCCAAAAACCCAATAAACAAAATTAAAAAAAAAATCACAGTTATACACAATTATATTTATAGACATAATTAGAGATGTAGAATTATAAACAATGGACCAACTAATTAAAATATGTGTTCAAAATGTCGTCCTTTAACCTTGACACACTCCTGGTAGTGTGAAACAACACTGCAACACACCTTAATACAGAGTTTTCGTGCAACAAGATGATATTCGTTTTGGATAGACACCCACAATTCAGAATTTAATTTTAGGTGGTTTGCAGACTGAAATTTTTATTACCCCCCTAAAAAGAAATTGAGTGGCATGAGATCTGTGGATCAGGCGGGTCACTCGATGGGACCAAAATGACCGAATCATTGTTCATAGCATCTTGAAAATGTATATTTATATATTTTTAAAGAAACATTTAATGTCTCTCGAGACAAATTTATGACCATTGGAGTTAGGAAATCTTGCTTTTACTGTATTTATGTATGGTTTACCAATATTAATTGTAGACGTGTGTCGATAGTTTGCACTTTCATTGATATCCAAATGATTAAAAATCCTAATTACACGAATCAACAACTTCCCTTTTCAGAGGGAAAATGACTTGAATTGGAATGAGAAAATCATTAAGCAACAATCGATCAGATTTCAAGAATTGAATGAAAACAAGTGATCATGGCGATTTTAAAAGGCTTTGAATTCTCTTATATTTTGGAGTTCTTGAGATATCAGCATCTTTCGGAGTAAGCTGAAAGTACGTCTAGTGAGTCAGCTCATACTGTAAGCTTGTCTCAACTGTCATATCCCACTGGGCAAGAACGACCAATCGGTTGAACAACTTTAGTGAGTAAAGGTGAATGTTCTTCTCATTGACCATGTGAATTTTTCTGAGTGATGACAGTGCTTGTACCTTTGACTTGACATCCATGATCAATGTCACTGATAGTCTATCCAGCTTGATCTGCATCTCTATTCCTCCTTCAGATGCACTCTCAGCATTGATTGAGTCATTTCATGTCCTTTTGAATCCTGATGAGAAAGACACAAGAAACTCCTTGTCTTGATAATCGTCAAATGGCTTGTTCTTCTCAAAATATGTTAGGGCAAGTTCAACTGCCTCTGCATCTCACTTCATTTGTGTATTTTGGCAAGGTCTCTGTGGAGTGGAGTGTTTCCTGACATCTTTCTCCATCTGCTGGTTGACATCAGAAAAGTGACTGAGGGGTGATATGGGTGAGTTCCCAGCACTTCTGGCTGGAAACACTGTTTATTATTCTAACTCTGCTCAGTCCACCTTCTTACATGACTGTCTTCATTAATGTCTGCTCAATGCAGATATCACACCAAATTCCGGACCACTCATGGCTAGAGTAACGGACAACGTGGTTTCTGTGTGCAGTGAAACTCTCTAAGGTGTTCTTGTAAGCAAGCAACGTTTTCAGATCCTTTGTGAATTGAAAGTACAGCCATGTACCCGGCCTTGGTGTATTGATGATGGCCTGCAATCAAGCATCTTGGTAATAATGCAGGACAGATGCTCAGTTCTGATAAAGACCTTGATCACATCTACCATGTGGTGGTACTGCATCTAGAATGCAAGTGCTCTAATTCCTGCGAGTCCTTTGAAGATTTCTTCAAACCTCTGCTCAAACACTGCCACTACTCGGTCTGTGTGTCTGGCTCAGTCCATAACTTGAGTAGGAGTTTTCAATGTTTCCCATGGGAGTAGAATTTCAATATGATTATACATATTATTACACTCCTTTACAAACACAATAGCGAAGAAATTGTTTGGTAATGATTTAGTAGACAAATGATTGAAATATTTGATAAAATGCCCTTACTATTAATATAATTTAATTCTTTAAAAATATGATTTTGTTTATAAAATATTAGAGAATTATATTACTGAAAGTGTAATTTTTCAATTAAAAAATCAATGACATAATTCTGTCTTGTTTTTCAAGGTGGTTATTATTCTTGCAGCACTGAAGCACATGCCTTACACAAGGATAACTTGAATATATGTTTGGACATAATAGTATAAGTAAGGCATGTTATTAAACAAAATATTGGAATTTCCCTTATTGCATGATTTACTTGTATTCAAATGTAATATATGAAATTTTTTAAATTTATAGTTTTACAAATATAGTATATCAAACATGTAAAGGAGACCACAACATATTGCATATTATATAAAGTCTGAAGTCCAGTAAGATCTCATAATTGCCATGCTTCTATATACATGTATTATATAATAAATATTCTGTTAACAAAACTGTTAATATTTATCAATATATTATTCTAATTAAGTTGATTTTAATGTATATTACAGAAACTTAAGTCAGCACATCTAGACTTTTTTCTAATTTATAGAGATAGGGTCTATTAGAAGTCATTAGTTTGAATTAGGTATGTCTGGTTGATATAATATTTATAATATAAAATATGTGGAAGTATGGTAATTATGAAATCTTATATTGGTACAAAAGTAAATGACACGATTTCAAAATAATTAATTTATAAATGCTTAAGATTCAGCTAATTCATAACAGTTATTGTAATACTAGCTAACTATTAATATAAATAAGCATTACTAACTAATTTTTAAAGTGCACAAAGTAAAATGATCCATGCGCATGTACAATTAAAACTAACTTGATTGATGTACCCATGTACATGTACCTTGTCCTTATTTATTTATAAATTTATAATACAGTATGAGTATGTATTTGGAAAAAAATCATATGAATAACATGTTTTTAATGCCTATCTGTAAACACAAAATTATGTGCCCCTCCAGTAAAGTATGCATATACTTAAACAACCATGTAGGCGTCCCTGACTAACCTATAGTATTTATCTAAATTATATACATACTATTCCTTTTAGATTAGAGAGAGGTTTTGAAAACAACTTTCAATTATTTATAATATAAACCATGCTAAACTAGTCTAAAGGTAAAAGGGTAAAGGGAGACAAGAAGGGAAGTACTTTTTAAACTTTTATTTTAATAATAAAAAGCAAACAATAATAACAATAACCTTGTTGGATGGAAAAATAACAGTTCAATTATTTATTTTTTACTATTGATGGATACACCTATGGCCTATAATTATATTTTATAAACTTAAAGTTAATTGTAATTGAGGTATAAAATTATAACTTTAAATTAATAACTATTTGACTATCATAAAAGCATCTAATTTAAAAGCTCTACTAATCAATGGATACCACTATTTGCTAATGATAAATACAGACATACAGATTGAAAACTGCACAGATTTACAAACATATTTAAAATATACTGATTATTACTACTACTTACTACTATTACTATTACTACTACGACTTCTTAAACTATGAGGAAATTATCAAAGATGTATACAAAAAAGTTAGAATTTAAAATAAACTTAAAATATTCTAATTTCAAAATAACAAAAAGGAAAGTATCTAAAATACAAACTTGAAAAATAATTTTCAAAAATAATATTTACAAAATGAAATAAAACAATATACCATGTATTGCCTTTAGAATAGCACTGTATAAAAATAGGAGAACATGAAGAGGAAAAGAAGCAAAAATAAAAAAACAGGCATCAGTATGCCTGTAAAGGTTTACACCATTAATACCACCAGGACAAAATATATATAAAAAACTTGGAAAGTATCTTATTTTGCAATAGGCAAGAATATGTTTAATGTCTAATTCATTGTTACAATCATTACATAATGTGTTATTTCCTCTTATTAATTATAACTCCACTTTGGAACATTCGAAACAAAGTTTCTTCTTTATTATTTTACCAGTATCTTTCATTTTTTATTTATTTTTTTAACTTTTCTATAGTAACTTAAATTACTTTTACTAACCATTTCTTCTTTCCAGCTTTGAACCTCCTTTTTGTTAATCAAATTTCTTAATTCTTTTGGCTTTTTAATTTCTAGTTGCTCAATATCTATGTAATTAAAATTAATGTATTCTTTACAGATTTTTATCCTTTTGTTGTCTTTGTTCCATTCCTTTTGTATTACTTCTTTCATTCTATAGGTATTTTAAGGATGTGTTGCAGAAGGCCTAGCTTAATTTTAGTATACCTATTTATGTGAGAACTAATCCCTATTTCTCCTTTGACATAAGCATTAGGGGTTCTGGTGGGCATGTTCAGAAGTCTTTTTATGATATGTACATGGGATAGAATCTATTGTTTGTATTTATTCTAATTGAGTTTGATTGCTTGCATTCCATGCAATATTGTAGGTAGAATTTCTCCATTCCATAGTGTTTTCACTGTAGCTGCTTTGTAGATTTTTCCTTTAATCTAATATTTATACTTATTTGCTTTCTTTATCTTTTCATCGATAACTTATGAAAATATTATTAGTGTTTTGAATTTTAACTCCAAGGTATTTAATCTCCTTAGTGACTTTAAATCCATTAATAATTTTTTCATTTCATCCTCCAAAGATAATAATTTCACTCTTGTCATCATTAATTTCAAGCCCTACTTTTCTATGCTCCTTTCTGATAATAATTATCTTTCTGTTAATTCAGCTTCAGAGCCTGCCATAACAAGTCCATCATATGCATAGAAAAAAATATTAATGTTATATATATTTATGAGAAACATTCTGTTTACTTCTTTAATCACTTTATTCATGGATATATTGAAGTGTTGGTGACATTTTGCAACCTTGTTTAATTTCTTTAGTTTTATATGCTTCTCCTAGTACTGGCATATATCAGATTTGTAAATTTTTGCAATTGTTTACAATAATATTTTTTCCATTTTTATATTTTTTAAACCATATATAATATCTTCTCTTTCTAAAGAGTTAAAAAGCTTTTTCAATATCTATTGCTGCACAGAATTTTCTGTTTCAATCTGCAGTTGGACAAGATGTTCTTATAATCTTTTTTTACTTGTAAAACCTGCTTGTTCTTAAGCCATGATTTTATTAATAATATTAGTGAAGATATTAAAGAAATTTTAGTGATAGCAATAGGTCGGAATTCTTTTACTGTATGTTATTTATTTTTCTTCTTAGGAACGAGGACTATTTTATTGTACATCCAACTTGAGGGGGTTTCATTTTGTATAATGTTATTAAAGTATGAGTCATTTTCTTAATAAAGTTGTATTCTTCTGCCAGTTCTATGTACATTTCAGGTTTGATATTATCTGGCCCTGTTGCTTTTTTCTTCTTTATACCTAACTGTTTCTTTTACTTCTTCCTCTGTGATAATCAGTTCTTCAGTCCATGAGTTATTATTTTTACTGTATGTATGATCCATTAGTTATATGATGTCATTATTTTAATTTGTTAATTGATCCTTAATCAGACTTGTGAGACCCTTTTCTTTTCATTTTGTTTGTTAAATCTTTTCAAAAATTTATCATTTTCACTTCTTTCTTTCTTGTTACATAATATTCTGCCATAATTATTTACTAATTCAACATTTATGTTCTGTTTTTTTTTCATTTTATTATGATTTATAATTTCCAATTTTTTTGGTTTTGCTGTCTTTTATATTTTGACAAATTTTTATCTCTTCTTTTTGATAGCTTCAGAAATTTCTTGTTTAATCTCTTCTTTTATTATTTTGTAGCCATTTATTAAGTTTTCTTTATTATTCCAGTCATTTTCATTTCTTATTGACCTGGGGGCTGTTTCTCGAAAAAACTTAAGTTTATACTTAAATATTTTTTAAGATCGTACTTAAATAAAAATTTAAGTTTCTCTTAGTTTTTTTTTAAATTGCGTTTCTCAAAAATACTTAAATAAAATCTAAGAAATACTTAAGTAATTACTTAAATAAATTTTAAGTATTTTTTAAGATGCCGCATCGTCTAATACATAATATATAAATTATTTGAATCATAGAAATCTAAATCAATTATTTCTATTTCCATGGTTTGAATAGT
>JAYRBW010047482.1:0-11348 GCA_036023295.1 Invenusta paracnida
TTACTTTCTCTATTGGTATCATGGCCGCCGCCACCGGGGGGGGGGAAGGGTTGGCAATTGCCTCTCTCTCTCCCCCCCCCCCCAATAATTTTATGAAAAATGCTGCGCCCCTTTGAAAATGAGAGTCATACTACATCAAATGACAATTTCGTGCGATATTTATTTGTTGGTTTCAGGATTGGCGCCTCTAAAATGATATTTTCATCATAATTATACACACGGGGAAAAGTCACTAATATTGTTATTGCAATCTTAGTTTTTAAATTTCATTGTCAAAACACACAAGAGAAATCGATAGCATCTCTATTATCAAAGTCGTAGTAAAATCTGATGACGATGTTTAGTTTTAATAAAAGATAGACAATCGTTATTTGACGTGCTGTCGTTGATGAATTACTGTTTATGGGCTAATAAGGTATTACCTCGTACCATTGTTCCAACTTATGCATGTGTTTAGCTACATAGTATCATAATTTTGAGTACCTACATTCCTATATAATATACGGCAAAAGAAGGTACATTTATTAAACAATACGAAAAATAAACTTATTACATATATATACGTTATATTAATAACTGAAAATTTAAAAGAAGTATAAAAATATAACTTATGACCATATAATTCATCAGCAATATAACAGTAAAAAAATGACAAGTAAATCTCATTTTAATAGAGATAGCTAAAACATGTGATGTCTAAAATATTTACCCCAAATAAGTAAATCAATTTTGATAATTCTTTATAATTGATAAAATGTGTTTAACTTCTTCAGAATGTGATGATTAACTCGAGAAGTTACGCAGATTGTAATATTTGATTTATATATAAAATAGTTTATTGGAATTTGAACTATAATATTATAATATCGGAATGTGGCAGATTATAGGCGTTTATTTTGGAATATAGCACAATTTTGTAAAACAAAAAAGTTGTGAAATATTTCTAAGTATTATTAGATAGAAACAGTATTGACACTGTATGCAGATAAATAAAATAAACCACTTGAAAAATTATTAATAAAAAAGAAACCAAACTTTTGATGTAATTTCACATTATAATCAATGGAAACGATAAGAAATTAATAAATAAAATACTTATATACAAAGAGATAAGCATCGATGAACAAGTTGTATAAGAGACATAATAAACTATCCAAAATTATTAATTTTTTAATGTTTCTTATACGCAATTTTAAAAGTAATTTATTCTCTCCGTTTATAACATTAGTAAATATTTCTCCGATATGCATAATACATATAGCTTTATTTTCTAATTATTTTAAACTTTTATATTTAAAAGTTCAAAAAATAAACATAGCATTTAGGATTAATTATACATAACAATATTTTCATGGATAGTAAAAATGCAATTAATAAGATTCATTCAATTAAGATATTTATTATTGAAGCAAAATTAAATTATTAATTTAGTACATGACTTGCGTGAGATGAAATTACCATTAATGACAGATTTTAGAAATAGCCATCGCTTATATACATACATGCTTACGAGAATATGTATGTACCCATAGCTAATAAATCATATCTGACCTTATTAACTCATTAAAAATATATTTCTGGTATTGGGAGTATATGCTGTCCAAATTGCATTTTTGATACTTAATTTTTTGTTGTTGTGATTTTACCTTTTCACCAATTAATATATCATTTAACCTGACTTTACTTGGCTTGAACATTTATTACATAACTGAAATACACGAATCGATTGATATATATTAGATGCGTTTATCTATTAGTAATTATTATTCTGGGATTTAAATGATGTTTTGATGTAGAATTAAAATATAGTTTAATGTTTCAAATTAATACTATGAATTGAATAATAGTTTTCAAAACATTGGAGACTTTTAAATGTTCTGAACTGAATGAATTTGAATTTATATATTTTGAATATACATATGTGTATTTTTACATGAATGATTAACTTAAAAATATGGAAAATAGTTTCATTATAAACAAAGATCACTAATTTTAATATTATTAACAAAATCTTGAAATGGAAAGGGAAATAATTCATATACATACATAGCAGCATAAACTATAAATAATATTCAAATGTAACATTATAAGTAGTTAAATAAAGTGAGACTATAGTAATAAATATTAGAACCATAAACAAAATCGTAAAAATACTAATGCCAGTTATTTATCATAAAGAGAATAAAAACCCACAGTAAAAATAGTAATAATTATTTTCTGAGACGTGTCGGTTAGTCTCATACTATATCATTGAAAATCAAAATATAGGGAGACTTATACAAGACTATAAATTCAACATACAACGTTTACGAGTGTTACATAATATAATAATAAAAAGTAATATTGCATAATATAAAATTACATTATTAAAAATAGTAGTAAATCAATGGATACATCTAACATTATAAAATCACATATAAAAATAATCCATATAATAGTCAACAAAATCATGAAATACGTGAAATACATGAAATGCCAATATGTGCAAATCGAAGCTACAGGGTTGAGTAGGATACAAAGAATAGAGCTTGTTTACGGATTTAGTTGTCGAAATATACATAAACTATTTTTAAAACTGCGGTAAGATTAATGCCAAGAGTATTATTATAGTTAAATTTAATAAGAACTGCTTCATTGATGTGCCGAACTTTAAAATTATAAAAATTATAAATAAGATTAGAAGCGGTGAAATATGTGGCTAGTAGAAATCGAGTGGTTAAAAAGAGTATTGTTAATATTATTATATTTAAAAGCGGCTTTATGTTCTTTTAAATGAGTGGAAAAATCCAGACCCGTTTTCCCTACGTAATTTTTTTACAGTTTTTATAATGAATAAAAATTGAAACCACAAATCAAAGTATAGTAGCCGACAAAAAAGAGATATTATTACACGAGACAGAGTAATTCATTTCAATTACTATGATCATTAAAATTTTAAAAGGTATAATATTAGAATAAGCATATATATCCAACTATATCATGTAAAATAAGGCAAACAAACCACAGTATAAAAAAGTAATATACA
The DNA here is from genome assembly GCA_036023295.1 of Invenusta paracnida. Classification (NCBI taxonomy): domain Eukaryota; kingdom Metazoa; phylum Platyhelminthes; order Proseriata; family Coelogynoporidae; genus Invenusta; species Invenusta paracnida. Next base: position 3,026 of record JAYRBW010047482.1, read on the forward strand.
TTTGTGGAGACATTTCGATTAATTACTATTACTAACCATTATCAAAGAAAATAGAAAATAGTTAAATGAATGAATTTAAATAATACCTAAATTCTGCAGGAAGGGCAAGAAACTGTTAAATATAATAAAGAGAACAAAAAAGCAAGTAAATTATAGAGCGATAGACAGAATTATTACATTCAGAAAAATATCTAATATTGCAAATAAATTGTCCGTTTGTCCTCCGAGCAAAGAAGGACATTAAATAAGTAGTCACCAATTCAGTAAATACTAAGAAATATAATCTATAAGAATAGACGAAAGAAGAAAGCTTAAGAGCGTTAATGACATATGTATGAGTAAAGTTAGTAATAATGAAAAGCCTGTATTAAACAACTATTTTTAAAAATGTAATGAAATATTTCTTAATAATGTTCATTTTATATTAAACTTAACGCTGGTATTTTATTATTAACAACTTTACTGCTACTTCCTTAAAGTTCTAATTAATTTTTTAAATAATAATTCGTTAAATCTTAACACTGGCTTCTTTTTTAAATACATATTAATATTTGTACTACTAAAAGTATCATTAAGGGTGGAATGCGAAAACCGTCCTAATTAAGTTAGAAGCTCCTCAAGTCCTCCAACTATTGCGAAACACTTCTAAAAGTTTAGAGCTCCCAGTCTTGAGGAGCTCCTAGTTTAGTTAAGACGGGTTTCTCATCCCTTAGACTCATAAGCTTTTTTCTTTGGTGCATTATTAACATTTCTTGAGTTGGTAACTATCTTATTTAATTTCCTCCGTTTATAAGATTTTATTTGTATTATGTCACTTATTGATGTAGGTAATAATTCTGTCTCATGCTCTTTAAGATTAGGTTACTAGTTTTTAATTCTCCACTATATATTGAACATTTTCTTATTTTACTATTGATGACAAATTAGGTACTTAAATCTCATTAAATTTGTTGTATTGTATTATTTTTAATCGTACTCATTGTATAATGATTTATATTAAAATCGATTCATTGTGACATGTATTTTTTATTCATAATGGTTAGTAGTAGCTAACCTAAACGTCTCTACAAATTTATATAAATTTCTATTGTGAGTTATTTCACTATTTCATTAATTTATATAGTGTTACTAATGTTTAATGATCTATATACATTAATAACTTGTCTCATCATTATGATACATTTTCACTGTATATTATTGTACCATATTTAATTATACCTTATTGATATATTTCATTTATGTAACAAACTCAAGCGTTCAGTAGTGTATGCTTGATATTTAAATAATTTTATTCGTGTAGGTATGCTTAAGTCGTTTAGTTCGATATTTCCAAATATATGTATCAACAATTTAATTTCTACGTAATATATATTTAACATTACTGGTACACGATTTATAATTCAATGTTATTAGTATATTATAAATCACTTGTTCCGTCTATTACTAGACAATGCATCTTTCAAATATTGCCATCTTAATTTTTATATATTTTTAACATATTGTAGGTATTGTGTCTTTTAAATGTTAGTATTATTCTTAGGAGACCATTGTATGTTGCATATATATTCAATGGAACCAATTAAAATTAAAAAAAATTAAATACTCACATAAAATTAATAAAATGCACCATAAAATATGTTGTTGTGACCAAATTGCGCTTATGTAAGTGGGGTTCAATTGATGTCATAAGAAAACACAATAGTTTATTGCCCAGTAATTCTTCAGTAGTGAAGATAATTTGGTGGTTGAAGAAACAAAGTTCATTAAAAGCTATACAGAATATAGAATACAGAATACAAGATCTATAATATTATTTATGAAAGAATTAAAATGGATGAACGAATACTAATTTAAGAATTGAGAGAGAAAGCTGAAAAGTGTGTATAAATCGTTGACCTTAAAAAAGGCTTAATATATGGCTATGATGAATGATTGATCTGATAAGAGCAATCGGTGGTAGAGCTGTATACAGCGAGGCTCATTGATAATGACAGTTGGTAATTCATATACATAATCTGTATATGGCTTAACTTCATTTTACATAAAACCTTCCAATGTATCATTACTTACTGAAACATAAAGAGGAGACATTGTTTGAAAGTGGTTTGTGGCGTCATATATCACTATTTTCTTTATAAATATGTTGGTGTTATCTTCCCGTGAATGGTTTTTTGTTTATGTATACGTATATATATTAAAAATTTGTTTCAAACGTATATTAATATGTTGAAAATATACATGTTTCATATTTTATTTAAAACTTGGTATAGTCACTGACACTAAGTCTATATTTAATTTTACATTTTATGAAATGTTACGATTTGCGAAAAACCAAGAAAATATATTTAAAGTCTCGATATGATCAGAGATTAATGTTTAGAAACTGTCTAATACATAAAAAAGCTGAGGAATAAAACTATTTCTTTGTTGAAGTATTATAATTGAAGTTATAGTAAATGGCTTGCACCTAGTATAAAATACACTATATAAAAAGAGTGAGTTTCTTCAGTAGTGAAATAATAAATTACTCAGTCCGAGTTTTGATTCTTTTCAACTGGAGTAATATTGTTCAGGAAATTGATTGATTTATTTCATGTTAATGCTTCCAATATATTTCCTGCTCATTACAACCCTTCTGAAGGTAGACTAATCTTCTACATATTTTGTTTATTTCTAAAATACAAAGCATATTACATATATTGACCTTGTTTTTTATTTTCATATTTATTGGTATTTCCGAAAGATAAGCATATTGTATTACTGACTATGTATATATGTATATTGTTTACATTTAGCAATGAGCATATTACTTCTCATTTTAGTACTAGTTTTGTAAGATTGTATTTTTTTTTCTTTTTTGTAATATATTTTGTGTAGGTATATATATTTAACTTCCATCATTTAAAAAATAGAAAAAAGTTCATTCTATTGAAAAATAAAATGCGTTTATCAGAATTCTCTTTACCTCTTCAGTTATTATAAATTACAATTGAGAGAGAACAATACATATAGGTATATATATATTATTTCAATAATATACAATAATATACAATACAACAAATATTATTTTTATATCTTTATTTTTTTTAACTTATAAATCAGCTGACCTAAGTATATCACATTCCATCATTTATTTATTTATTATGCAATATAATAAAAGTAGTACCTATTTAGTCGAATGTCCATTAAATTGAGGAATTATCATGAACATATTGAACACATTTAAAGTGGGCACAATGGGTCCCTTCTTGTCCTATCATATAGTACAGTGGTTGAGTCATCTGTTAGCTCTCGATGCCACCGCTGTAGATTATCTACTGAAATCTATGTTCACTGGTTTCAAGAGTGCCAGGTAACACTCTTAAGTTTCTCTTTATAGAATTATATTGTGAGGGAGTCCAACGCAGCCACTTTTCGATTTGTTGTGGGATATGCACACTTGTACATGCAAGCGTGACGCTCGCACAGTTACCACAACAACAAACGTTCACTTACTTTTTTTATTTATGTCAACAATGGATATACATATATACATATTACAACTCATACCATAGAACATAAATGTAAACATGTCTGTTGATGACCTTGGCAGTATGGGTTTAAGATATTAATAATGAAAAAGCTGCAAGAGAGTCCAAGTCACTGCAAACAATTAGCTATATGGAGCAAAATGATTAACACAACTAAGTGTTCACAAATGTGATTCCTAACATAATTTGCCTATAAAACATATCCGTGGCATTTCATAATATCGAATTTTAAATTGACCGAACATTATACTGACCAAAAGAACAAACGAACATGAAAATTGGTCAATCTTTGAATTGAGCGAATATTAAACTGAGCGAACATAAAATTGAGCAAACTTTAAATTAAGAGAAAATTGTTTTTATATAAATATAATATGAGCAAAGTTTAAATTGAGCGAACATTAAATAAGGCGAAGATATAAATATTTAAACTGAGTGAACATTAAATTGAGCGAACTTTAATTTGAGCGAACATTAAATTGAGCAAACTTTAAATTGAGTGAACATTAAATTGAGCGAACTTTAAATTGAGTGAACATTAAATTGAGCAAACTTTAAATTGAGTGAACATTAAATTGAGCGAACTTTAAATTGAACGAGAGGGGTTTCTGCAAAATCCTTCTACGTACTGCGTACATGGCCATGAGCGGATCGTAATCCTATATATTGTGCACCGGCTTAGATGCCATGGCTCAGTAAAACTAAAGGGGAAAGTTAGAAGGGCTATACAGAATGAGGTAGGAAGATCAATTACAAGTCTTGTGACGAGTTAAATATGTGAAGCATTCAGGGAAGAGGCTGAATGGACAGAGCTCCGAGACGAAGCTAAGAAACTGGTGATAACTGCCTATGAAAGAAGACTAAAACTAAAAAAAGGAAATCCCAGAAAAAAATTACAAAAACCTGAGAGAGGAACAGATTGAAGAAGAAAGGAGAGAGAGAGGAAGCAAGAACCAGATATGGAGACAAATTCTAAGGAAAAACAAAAAGAAAAGAATTTTGGATTATGTTTATACCGTGGATTAGTGTGGAAATAAACATTGAAAAGATAGAAAAGAAAGAAAAGATACAATAAACGAATTTTTTTACTTGAAAAAGCTAGAGAATTTGACTGGGCTGTATGCACAGACGGGTCAGTCACAGAGGGAAGAACGAGTGGGTGAGCTATTTATACATAGTAACTAGTTTGTTTTATTGACGTGAGGAAAAATTTTGGGTTTAAAGCTTATGTTAACATACATGTTGGTTCATGGTGGAACCTCTTGATCAAATTGAATTGAGAAAATGTTATCTTATGCAATATGCAAATTATTTGGCCTCATTAATGTCTGAAAAACAGTTAATACAGTCAATAGAGCAACATTTTTAGGCATCACTATCACCCGCCTGCTCCAGTTTAGACTTCTCGTCCAAAATATCCGCAAAAAAAGTAAACACCAGACTACAACCCCTCCGAGCCCTATCTGGCAGATCATAGGTTGCAAAAGAAAGCACCCTCAGAAGTGTCTACATAAAGTTTGTCAGATCCTACTTAGAATACTGCACTGGTGCCTGACTCCAAAAGACATCCCATTCTCATATCCAGAGACTGAAAAAATACAATATATAAAACTACCAAATCATTACAGGATGTCTCTTGAAAACCAACATTGATAATCTCATTTATGAAGCTATAAACTCAAACCTATCGCTATAAGAGGCATAATAAAAAGAGCCCCGATATATGAAAAGTCCTTCTAAGAAGAGTATCTGAGCGCCTCAACACCCTTGCTAGGGACTATGTTAAAAAAATATACAAAACTAATAACAATAGTTGCCTAAATATATAAACAATACAATGCCTAAAAAAGCACAGAAATTTACAGGTAGATTGAAAATGTTTTCAAAAATCTATCAAACGGAGGTCACAACAAAACCGAAGTTAGATGAGAATGAAGAGAATTTACTGGCATAAGATTAAAATAGTAAGCTAACCCAGAAAAGAGGAAGTGATCCTGACTCAGTTGAGAAGCGGGCATTGCCCTACAACAGAGCACTATAACAGTCACATTAGAGTGTATATACTGCACAGGTTCACATATTCGAATTTGATCGATGGGATCACGTCAGAAGGATGAGGGGGATTAAAGAAATAAAACCTAAGAAAGATCCTAGTTTTGCCTCTCAACCGCAGCAATAAATAAATAAATAATAGCAGCAATAACAGAACAGCATATAGTCGAATGGGGAAAGTGTTTGGTTTCAGACCCGATGTCCCTGGCTACAATTCCAGTTATTGGGGTTATTTGAAGAGCAAGTTTTCGAAATTGCTCACTTTAAAATCGGGACAAGCAATCTATTGTAGACCCATTGCCTTTTTTAATAAGCTTTTTATTATCTACGCACAAAATAACAGATAGTACAAACCAAACGATCGCTTACGGGTCGCTATTCAATTGACTGGCATAGCTTCCAGCCAGGGACGGGGAAAATTAATTATGGTCCGAACAGGGGTTCGAAAATACTGTCACAGACTGTCATCTGATCGCCAGTTCAACAATCTACCGCTAAGCTACCCCGCCACCTTTTCTTCCGGCTTCATATATAGTATGAGTATTGTGAATAAATTATTCATTGTTTAGATAATTCATGTGACAATTTTCTAGTTTGTTATTGTTTTTATAACACATTTTGAACTATATGTATGTCATTTTTTAAGCATAATTAATTAAACTTTGAAATTACTTTATACGGGTATATTATTACATTTTGCATTAAAGACGTGGATATGTAATAAATTATAATATATCATTGAATGTTTATTCTACATATTTATTCGGAGTTTGTATTGTTTTATCATTTAAACTATTTAATTATTCTTTTTTAATTTAGTGTAATATTTTGTTTATTTATATTGGGTATTTAAGCTTTTTTATATTTTACACAAAATAAAGTTCGATTGGAATTCTTATATACAAAGATGACACCAATACTTCTTCATAATTAGATTTTAACGACCCTTGATAATATAAAATACAATTCTCAGATTAAAATACGAAATAATAAATGTTTATTTTATAATTAAAATGATATTATTATTAAATGATTGAAAATTTATTGAATATTATACTAATCTCAATAACATATCAATCCTAAAATATAAATCAATCCTAAATCAATCCTAAACATTTTTCACTATAGACTTTAATCCTAATGAATAGATTACTCTTATACATTAACATTATCTAAAAAAAAACGACCGCGTCGAAAAAATGAAAGCCATGAGCCGAGAGCCGAGCTCCTCAAACTAAAAACTTTGAAATGATATTAATGATATGAAGTACATCCATTAAAGAAATTGATATAAAAAGGACGCAAAGATTTAAAAACAAAACAATAAAATTATAATGATGATACATAGTACAGCTATCAAAGAAATTGATATAAAGATGGCACCAAGATATAATTGTTACAATACTTTCTGTTTAAAATGCATCAACGTATAATGTTGATGCATCTTCCAAATCAATATGGAAAATAAGTATATACATACATCTAAACTGAAAATTCATAAAAATATGACAACATAAATTACTTAAAAAATCGTGGCAATTCTTGTGGGTTTCATTGCTTTTGTAAAAATGTTCCATTGCCAAGAATTTTTCTCAATTTTTGTTGGAATATTTCATGAATTTTTCAGTTTAGATGCATACTTATGTTCCATATTGATTTATACATTTTAAACAAAATGTATTATAACAATTACATCTTGGCGCCATGTTTATTTTAATTCCTTCGATAGCTGTACTATGTATCATCAATATCATTTTAAATTTTTGTTTTTTAAATCTTGGCGTCCTTTTTATATCAATTTCTTTAATATGGCTGTACTTTATATCATCAATATCATTTCCACGTTTTTTGAGGAGCTCGGTTCTTGACTTTCATTTTTGCGACGCGGTTGTTTTTGTTTAGATATCAATTCATGTTTTGAAAATATTTCTATATTAATTTGATTTCATGCATACAATGTAAATAGTAATATTTTTTCTATTTATAATATTTTGAAATAGTACAAAAAATATTCTTACATATTTCGTGCTTTTGGTTTTTCTCATAATATGATTAAATTCCAAAGAAATTATATATTTTCTAAATAGTATGAGTTATATGATTTTTTTGATTTTTTGTACACGCTTAAAAATGAAAATGAAACATTTTTATCAAAATAAAACCTAAAAATATCTTTCGGTATCGAAATTGTTCACTTTGCTTCGAAGTAGTTACATTTTTGATTTGATCATATCATTGTCTGTTTAACGTGTAGTTAGTTTTATTTTCACTTAAATAAATCTGCGCTTTTATTTCGTTGTATATTGATAGGTAAGACTGTTGTACGGCATTAATTGATACAATTTCAGCAATTAATCTAAAAAAGATAAATGTTATGTAAAAAATGTATTGTCCGATAAAATATCATGCAATATCAATCAACTTGGCTGACGAAAATAAGAATGTGAAGAATAAAAATAAGAATAAAAAATATTAAGAAGAAGAAGAAATAATTTTTCATCGAAATTGATCCCTTTTTAAAAAGTATTTATAAACCCTTTTAAAAGTTCATATTAGGTGCATTTTGTTCCTTAGCGATTGATGATTACGCTGATACCAAAAATATGCTTTTTAATACATACATTTTAGCCTATTTATTAGAGGTCAAAAAATAGGCCTATTCTCCTTAGCATTAATGACTAGAGCTGTTAGCATCTCTCAAGCTAATTGCTGACGCTTTTGTTCTTGGCTTGGCCTATTCT
>JAYRBW010047493.1:0-11348 GCA_036023295.1 Invenusta paracnida
CAATTTATCTATCTGATATAGAAATTTTGATGCTACCGCATCTTAAAATTCCGGGAACTTTTTGATCGCCCCTCGTATATATATCGAGACGATCACCAATCAATAACTTGGTTGGGAATTGCAAGAGGGTGATACTTCCGTTTCACAAATCTCTATTCTTACTTCCTTATGTCTTTCTCACTCACTACACTTACTTCTAAGCAAGTGCAAGTACTGTAGCTCCTTAGTTCCCTCTAGAACAAGCAGTAAGAGTACTGTACAGTCCAATACAAGAAAATCCATCCGGAGGACGGGAGCTGCTTATGTGGTCATAACTTATTCAACTAGTAAGTTGCAGCTGTGCATAATATATCTTAGAAAAGGACAGGGTTATGTAAGTATGCAATCAGTTATGTAGGTACAGACTGCCAACAATTCTGCCTATAGAACAACAACCAAGAGATAAAACATTACCCAATATGTCTCCATACTTAGAAGTAAGTACACAGCATAAACATCATATTATATATACATACATACATTATGCACGGGGGGGGGGGTATATTAAGAGAAAACGCTTATAAAGGAAATCTGCATTGATAAGCCAGGCCAGATAGAGTCTCACGTAAATGGTACAATGAACAATTCCTACTAATATAGCTCTTTCCCTTGCGCAGTGTTTCTCTCCTTGTTTCGCTAAATATAGTCAAAGGCAAGATTCCTGCGCTTTCACAATTAAATGAACAGTGATTGTTCACATTGGTGAAAGTGCGGACTGTGTTGCTTGGAGAGCAGCACACTATTGTTAGCCAGCTTCTGTAAAAGATGAGAATTAATAGGATGTACGAGAATTAATTAAAAGTAAACTGAGACTGAGTGAATTTACACGTCCATGACTGTCGAACGATTGTACAAAAGAAAGAGCAATTTAATATGAGAAAAGGGATATAAATAAAATGTAATAACGACTGTGAAAAGCAAAAGCATATAGAAACCATTTATTTTACACATTTCAATATAAAAGTAATGAAAGGATTAGGCATCTATTGAGTGTAATATATTGATACATAATGCGTGATAAAATACAGAGACAAACTATAGTACACAGTGATACATTGTGACATACAGACAGTCAGTGATAAAAAGTGACGGACAGTGACACATAGTAACAACCAATGACATCAGTGACATACAGTGTGTGACAAACAGGCATACAATAATAGCGTTAATGAAATCCACCGTGACAAATGTCGATAAGTGTGTGACACTAACAGTAACACAGGGAGAGGAACGTGACATTGACCGTGACAGTTAGGAAAAGAGATTGACATAGACCATGTAGGATAGAAAAGTAGCATCAACCGTGACATAAATCGATAGGTGCGTGACACTAACAGTAACAAAGAGAGAAGAGCGTGACATTTAGCATGCCAATTGTGGAAAATAAAGTGACATAGACCATGTTGGATAGAAAAGTGGCATCAACCGTGACATAAGTCGATAGGTGCGTAACATTAACAGCAACACAGGGAGAGGAGCGTGACATTGACCATGACAGTTGTGGAAAAGAGAGTGACATAGACCATGTTGGATAGAAAAGTGGCATCAACCGTGACATAAGTCGATAGGTGCGCAACACTAACAGTAACACAGGGAGAGGAGCGTGACATAAACCATGTTGGATAGAAAAGCAGCATCAACCGTGATATAAATCGATAGGTGCGTGACACTAACAGTAAAATAGGAAGAAGAGCGTGACATTGAGCATGCCAGTTGTGGAAAAGAGAGTGACATAGACCATGTTGGATAGAAAAGTGGTAACAACCGTGACAAATATAGTGGAGAGAATAGTTACATCAAGAGTGTGACTGCTAAGCCCACCTGATCTAAAGATGTGTTTCTTTTGCCTCCTCGACTGCCTCTGGCTCTGATAGAAGGACCTCCTCTGGGTAGGCGGCTACGTTTGGGGCCAAGGCTTTCCCTATCAGGTGTGGGCTCTGGTGGGGCCTTCATATATCGACCACGACCTCGACCGTTGCCTCGATAGTTCTGTACATTATGGAAATCCATACAATCTTGAAATCACTTCTCCAGAAGTTAAGAAATGGACACAGGCGAAATATGACTATAATTGAGTGCAGTTTGAAATGTGTGATTGCGACATTGTACATAAATACTATGCGAAGTAGACTGCAAACAAACCATATGCAGCACAAAACTTTAATACGAGAAATAGAATAGCAGAAAATTGCGGATTCCTATTTCTACTTGGATTCATTTTCACATATTAGACAGATTAAAAAATGGCAAGATTACATATAGGATAATATATATTTCAATTTCAAGGAAAGAAAAGAAAAGAGGGAATGTACATAATCGGCCGAGATTTATTGGGGCCCGAGGTCTAAGCTAGTTACGTCAGCTTGCATCCTTGTGTGAAAAGAGAGACGAAGAGAAAGGTTCCCCCCGACAACTGATAAGAGAGAGAGAGAGAGAGAAGAGATTCAGTTGGTGAAACGTAACTATGAGAGCCTGGCATCTTGAAGACGATTGAGGAGCGCAAAGTACATTAAGGGAAGACACTAGAGTACATGCCTGAATGTAGATTCTGTGGGAGAGGAGAGGACAGGTAGCTCCTGTTGGAACAATACCACAACTACACAGCGAGGAGCTGCTGTGGGTACTCAATTATTTAGACAATGTATGCAGCAGGGGTCGGGTCGTACGTTCCGATGTATGCACTGAATCCTTCTGATTCCGCCGGTTTCACAAACTATGCGATCGCCTTTCGTTCAGAGGACACGAGAAGCTACTAATGGTTGCCCCTATGCAGAGAGAAGGACCCAGTGAACCTTTCCTTCATCATGTACGCTCCTTTCTTTTAATCGCAAAAGTAAGACACCGTTGGTAAAACAACAGCAAACTCCGGAGTAATCGGTGCCACGATGTGATAAAACAAAACAGGAACGTATTCTACGCAATCATCCCTCAACTTGCATCAATTCAAGTTAGTGTCATTTAAACTCACCAAAAACGAGTTTTATTGAAATGTGGTACACATGAAACTCGATAGCGAATTAAAAATTAAAAAAATTAAAGCTTTTACGGAACAAAATAATAGTATAATAGTAGAAAATATGTTATTTAAAAACTAATCATGGTCCATGTTTACGCAAAAAAGTTAATTAAACAGTTCACTAGAACAACAAATCCATAACTTTAGGCAAATTATTTTATGAGCATCAATTCTATGTTTCCTTATTTAAACACTTAAAGAAGTAAAATAATACACATTATATTATTCAAAATTGTCGTTAAACCCAGAATTTGGTTAAAAATGAAACCATGGAAATGTCACCGATTCATTAATACAGAAAATCCGAATGAATACACATCAAAACATTACTTCCAAAGTTGGAATGTGGAATCATTATTCAAGTCAAACCACTTTGTAAATTATATAAATTTCAGCTGTAGTACACTATTGTTTTCTAAGTCCAAACCTAATTTCACTGTAACTATAAATGTGTAGCGACTATAGAGAAAGAATTGAGTACAAAAAAAGATCTCAACATAAAATTGAAAGAGCCATTGCACGAAATGTCACCTCGTTCGGCGGTCCTGTGTAATTTTAGGTTCTGTTGGGTTAGAAGCCAACTAATATCAGAGATTATTGACTAGACCCAAGCGCGGGGGTGTCCAGCATATGTAAATATATACGATAATAAGGTAGTAGTAGCTTCAATCACCCACAGAGTAAAGCAACAAGACTATAAGACTATCCCGGTAAACTGATCACCAAGAGGCGCGCTCAGCTTTCATTGATACTCGTTTCACAGTACTTGACCGGCTGGAATAGATGGCGCTGTTTGCAGACTTGTTTACCAAGAGTAATTACCTACAAATCTACGACAAAAATAAAAAGAAGGTGGATTCTACGGCAAACAATTCGATTCCTAATGTTGCGCACGAATTGGAGGAAGGTTAATTATAGGTGTTCAAAGAAAATATACGAAACTATTGTATACAATAATACATATTTTCATAAACTGTGAGAATAGAATATTTGTGTTTCGTTTCAGATGTAATTATTTAAACTGTCCAATAACATTCGGCCAAAGAAATTTCAGTGCGAATACGTCCTCAAAGTTGGTCGTATAACTACGGATAATAAATCACAAAACATATCCTTGTGATATAAGTGACTGCTCGGAGAATTAGGATAGAACCGCAGAACGAAAGCTATCTATATCAAAGAGACATCAGTCAAGAAAAGGTGTCAAGCATATATATATATATATATATATTAGTGGCAAATATGTATGTATATACAAACTCAACAAATACAATAAGTTGACCTTACAAACAGTTCACACTTTAGTTGAAAAAATAATTCACTGCTCTACTCGAAACATTATCAAGATCATAACAGTTACATTTACTGAAGATAATGGCGGTAAAATTCGTTTTTTGAAAACACGGAAAACCGAGGCATGATGAGTTTTAGGGGACAACATTTTTAATATACACAATGTCAAGTTTTTGTGTTTTAATCGTTGAAAAAAGACCGCCTTGGCATGGCGATCAATAATTATAAGATATGAATGGTCCTACCGCAACGTGTCCAAGAATTGGTGAGGAGGGGGGAGGATGCGGCATGGAAACCGCCAAGTCTCGTAATTGTAACTCATTGTGGCCGTCGAGAGACGAATCCGTCGTGGCTCCCCAAGATGTGGGTCTGCCTCTCAAAGTGTTCTTCCCCGTTCGATCTGTGAGAAGAAATGAAGAGAGACGGGTGAGAGAGAGAGGGGAGAGAGAGAGGCGGAAAGAGAGAGAGAGAGAGACTACAAACCACTGTTGAGGGCCTCTAAGTCGAGGAGTTCTGTGGCACCCGGTTGATGATGTCGTCTTCCTGGAGTTAGGCCAGCAGGTGGCGAGTGGTGCAGATGATACGGCGGTGGGGCCTGCGTAGTGGGGACCCCTGCCAACACCCACTCTTCATCAGGACGAGCGGGAATGTTGGACCGACGAACTAATCCTGCACCGATTAGAGAACACAACAACCAATACTTAGAGACAATAGGCCAACTCACACAAGACACACGCATACCAAGTTAGGACAGGTTAGGATCTCACCGGCAGAAGAGGGCACTGGGTTGGCATACTCAACCAGACCCTCTGGACTGAGATGAGGCAGTTGACGCCTCGAGAGTCGAGCTTGCACAGCTTGCATGAGGCTGCCTCCCTCAGCGTTAGATCCGTCCTGTCGTTCCACACTTTCGACAGCCTCGACGAGCGGGGCAAGACGACCGGCTCCAAGACCCTGGGCCAACACAGCGATGCACTCGAGGCTAGTGTGCCGGACCTTGTGATAGGGATAGAGGTGACGGGAAGGGTTATGAGAGATGTAAGTGTGTAGAGGCACGTAAAGGGCTGAATAGAAGTCCAGAGGGACATAAAGGACTGAATGGAAGCGCAGAGGGACGTAAAGGGCTGAATAGAAGTCCAGAGGGACATATAGGGCTGAATGGAAGTGTAGAGGCACGTATATTGGGCTGAATAGAAACGCAGAGAGACGTAAAGGACTGAATGGATGTCCAGAGGAACATATAGGGCTGAATAGAAACGCACAGAAACATAAAGGACTGAATGGAAGCGCAGAGGGACGTTATGAGCTGAATAGAAGTACAGAGACGGATATGGCTAATAGAAGCACAGAGAAACGTATAGGGTTAAATAGAAGCGCATAGGGACGTATATGGCTGAATATAAGTACAGAGGGACGTAAAGGGCTGAATAGAAGTACAAAGACGGATAGAGCTGAATAGAAGTACAAAGACGGATAGGGCTGAATAGAAAGGCAGAGGCCGTATAGGTATTATGTAATAGCCTGTTACTAATTTAAAATATGTATAAGAAAAATTAATTATGCATAGCTTCAGATATATATAAAGAATTATTCAAATATAGATAATGATGTAAATTGACTGAGAAACACAACAAATACGCAAACGATACGAGAGCGATTGGGTGGATCTCAATGCAGTATAAGCGAAAAATAAGTGGTATCGAAACACATAGAAAGTCAAAGAGTATCTTTAAATCAAAGTGCTATGCTATTCTAGTGCTGTTCTCTTTCTTTAAAAATAGCACAAATATATAAGGGAGGAATGCTGAAAGTATAACATTTTGCAATGAGATAAGAAAAACGACGCTTTGATGTTATGAAAGAAATACATTTAATGTAAAAACGTGTTACATTTAATTATCTTAATTCTTTAAATACAATTAAAGACTTACATCTGATATTGCTGTGGTAATTTAAAAAAAATTCCATAATAACTTACAAAGAAATTGAAGTTACTGTTTTAAGGCGATTTTATATTTATTTAAAAGAAAAAATATTTGCTTCCTTCACTCAAATTGAAAAGTCAGCTGGAGCACGTTTCCTGTTTGAAGATGTCTAAGGCACAACATAATACTTATATTATGCACATTTAATTAAATTATTTGAAAGTACGTGCGTGTGAAAGCCCTTTTACGAAATCACGCAAAAGTGAGAAAATAGACACTGTTTACTGTCTCTATCTGTCTGTATCCATTAACACACACACACATATATATATATATAGGTATGATCTTCCGGTTAAACCTCCAAAAAGTTCTTTTTACGTGCTGCATGCAACAAAAAAGAAAGATAGAAACCTGGCAAACAAGGAGAAGTTAGATTAATTTTTAATTTGAAACTCAACTGAGAGGAAGATACCTTCTTCTATATGTGTATACATACAATAAAGAAGAGTCCATTTATTAAAACCCCATTATCATTATTACTGTTGAGCAGCATGAGCTGTCCAACAACAAAAACTAATCTATTTCAATCTTGTGCTGTGCGTGTCAACCAAAGATTCGTCACTCCCGAGAAAATACTTTCAACATGATTAATGTTGTCTATATGTATGAATACCGTTGCATTGTATAATAAAATATAAATATTCTAAAATAAGATGATGAAACATACATCTGAGGTACGTCTGCGCAGTTGCAATATCACCTTGAGGATGTGATAATGAAGGGAAAGAGAAAATGATATGTATGAATATATAAGTTTAATTTGTAGTCTACATACGCTAATATATTAAACTAAAATAGACATCCAGGATTTGATACATACATATATGATAACAATTGTACATAACTATTTTGTTTTTAAAATTATATAAGTCTAAGAAAAAATATATACGATATTTAACAAAATCACATTTCATATTTTGCGTTATTTCGAACAATTATAATTCTATCAATTTTCATTGATTAGCTATTTCCTAATGGTAATAATTCCTGCAGAATTTAAATAAGTAATTTGATTATCTAAGGAGGAAAATATGCTTAATTGATTGAGAAGTAATGTGACAATACCATATCCACTTTCTCTAGTCCACTCACCTGGCGCTTGCAGTCCAGCAGAAGAGGGCCCAGGAGGCGACACAAACCCGGCAGGTCAAAGTCCACACTGGGAAAGGTCAAAAGCGAGGCAATGACGATGTTCACGGTCTCCTGGCGCACTCGCGAATTCCGATTGCTGAGATTCTCACAGACCAGGCCAAGCACGTGGTCAGGACCGAGAGACTGCATGAACAGCATTATGAGCTTCATGACCCCCTGACGAACCACGATCTTGCTGTCTCCCAGCCGCTTGCCAACTGCAGCGAGGATCTGGCGATGATGGCTCTCCTCCAGTCTTCCACTAGTTCCGAGCTGAGTCACCAGTAGACCAAGAATGTCAAGCGTCACTATGACGATCTTGAAGTTGGCATCCTCCAGAAGGCTGTGCAGGAAGGTAAGAAGACCGCCGAGGCTCAGGGCACTCGTGTCCATCTCGCGGAGTACTGCTCGCAGTTCTTCGACAGCTTGAGCTCGAACACGAAAGTCTTCTGCATCGTCGAGGCGGTCGACCAGGGATTTGGGCACAACGCCGAACATCAGGGACCCTGTCTGCTCCTGGTGTTCAGTCCTCTGAGTGTTGTTGCCGGGGCTCTGGGGAGCTGGTATCCTAGTGGGGATCGTGGAAGGAATCTCTCGGCCAGAAACACGATTGTAGTACTTCCTCAGGGGGGCCGACAGACGCGAGAGATAAGACTGAAAGACAGTCTCCCCAACAACTTCCCGAATACGCTCGAGGCCTGCAAGCGCTCCATCACAGACAGTCTCATCCCGGGCCAGCAGCTTCTTGGCGAGGGAAGAGACGAGCTGGTGAAAGTCTAGGCCACTAAGATCGGGCCGAATGACCTGCGGAAGTGCTCTGAGACAAGCGCTTTGAACCTGGGCATCTTCGCTCTCCGTGCCGTGACGTGTGAGTAGATGGACTGAGTCTGCTCCGGCGCGACTGATGTGGTCATGGAGACAGTCGATGGTAAGGTCACGGAGGTGCGGCTGTCCACCCAGACCGGCAATAAGGGCAGGGATGAGGGGTGATAGAGCCTCCGGCTCCGGGATGAGCTTCACAAGCTGGCTCACAATGCGAGTAGCTTCCAGAGAAACATTTTCCTGGTGACCGAGGCATTTGGTGAGACTGGAGACAAGAGACCGGATGAGACTCGAGGAGAGAGCGGGTGTCTTTAGCTGCCGAGAGAGTTGCTTGAGAAGGTCGAGCTGGATTGTCGGATTAGTGGAGTCGTCGGCGAGCTGGCAGACCAAGTGGTCAAGGTCTGGAGACTGTTTTACCGGTGGTTTACTTGTGGTGGAAGGTGGGGACTGTTTGACATTGAGGGTATTGTGGGACATGACCTGAACGGACATTCCGCGTCAGTCGGGAAGGTTAGATGGTGGTTTTGTGGATGGTACTTGTCGATGACAGGACATATTATAGGCTCCTCTGAAAACACAGATGCTCTTAAACTTGTGTCTTCTGAGATGTTTCAATATCTGAAATTGATCACAACAAAAGGCTTCAGTAAGCGCAACCACGTGTATCACAATCTATGCTTACAGTTTATATAACAAGTCTACAATTCTATAAAATTATCAGAATTTCATTTTTCAGGTGAAACAAATAAACAATTTAATAAAAATCGTATTTATATATTTTTGCTACTTTAGAATATAATTATATTGGATAATTAAATAAATTTAAGATATCATCAAAGATGGAGAGGCAAATTGTGTGTATTATACATATCTGATTTGGACTGGCGTAAAAAAACAGGATCTCAAACAGGAGCAAGGAACCAAATTGAAAAATTTCTGTTTTTCAGACAGAGTATTAAACTGCAGAGTTATAGAAAAAATATTGACACGGCATTTAATTTTGTCCTAGTAAAGCTTTGCAGAACTTTTTAATAAATAGGTACATCATAGAGTAATTATACATGTATAGTATATAATTTAACTCAATCTAAGAGTTTTGACTCTTCTTGATTTCATGTGCATTGCATTGTTCATTTTTGTCAATATAAAATTGTTTTATTTTAATGAATTTGATGTAAATTGATAGATTAGAGTAGTGCTAAATATTTTTATTAAATTAAATTGAAGCGCAAAATATACATATTCATCAATATATGAATATGTACATATCCATATATATCTATTGATATGCTATATCATAAATCAATATTTTTCTATGCATTATAAAGACATCTAAGTTGTCTCTGAACATTTTATGTTGATATCTCATTATTTAGCTTTAGAATTTAAAAAATCTGTCTTACAATAAAGTTTAACTTGAATTAGTCTCAATTTATTTTCACTATTTCTGCATGACTTTATTTGACTAGAGAACATTTCAGAGCAATGATCAATTATGACTACAATTCCAGATTTAATTCATGTAAACCAATCTGCACAAATCCAATCTACAGCTTTTTGGAAATGAAGCTCTTGGTATAATCTTTTCTTGGTATAGTGAATTTAAATGTGATTGATGAAGTTTTGAAGATGAAGACCAGCCTGGTCATCCACAGATAGCCACAACTGCAGTTCAGGAAGATGCTATTTGCAAATTTATCAATGAAGATGCAAGTGTAATTGTTAGTGAAATGTTTCATAACTGATTAAAATTGAAGAAAGTGTCTATAATGTGGGTTCTTCACATGCTCACTGTGGAACAGATGCAAACCCTAGTTACTTGATGTCAAAATACTCTCTTTAGATATTGTTTTGGCAACCAAAGATCAATCTGCAATATCATCTAAGGTGATGAAACTTGGTTTTACTGTTTTGACTCTGAAAGAAAACAAGTCATCCCACAGGAGGGCAGCTAATGAACCATCACCCCTCAAATGTTTTAAATTCTATTTTTATCTTTATGGTCAAATGCAAGTCCTGGAGCCAAAAAATTAATATAATGCTGAAATTTCACTAACATCTTAGATACTTTAACAGTTTTCAGAAATGTTATCATTATCTATGTATTACATTATTTTCATATAAATTGCAAGAAATTACTGACCCCCAGCCCCTTACAAAACATAATGTTTGTAAAATAGTGTATCTTTGAGCACAGATTTAGAGACTTAAAGCTGACTTAATTTTGTTTTAAATATAATTAACTGTATAATTTTAAAATAAATAACTATTATATGATATAAGTAGGTGTATTAAAATTGATTGAAAATACAGTTAGTAATGTGTCACAAAAAAATCCCTTTCATCTACATATTTTGTAACATGAATTAAATAAATAAGGTCAGTTACATCATTCCTAAAGTTAAACAAAATTACATTATGTTATAATTTAATCTAAAATTTTTAATAATAATTTAAATGTATAATACATTGTTTATCCTTTTAATTATATTTTCTGAAAAAGATCAATTATTTATTTCTATATTCATTGATTAAAACATAATTATATGTATACATTTCAAAAAGAGCAGAGATAGCAAACGAATATAAATATGTAAATTTTTATTTCATTTATTTAAATCATTTATTCAAATAAAAAATATTGTATTAAATTTTGTCAAGGTTATATAATATTGTAAATTTACTGATTAAACCAACTGTAGTTTTAATTCATTCTTTCTCTTGTTATATTTAAGCAAACAAAGTAAAAACAATGCATTCTATTAATAACAGTATTATATCAAATTGAAACATAATACCAACAGGGCTTGTATTTTGCCATTATACTAAAATATAATATGCTTCTTAAAAAAAAGGCTGAGCATATCATGCAACAGTTATCTTATAAGCACTATGATATATACCTACCTAGGCTATTTAATATGATACTATATTGTCAAAATATTATTCACAAACTATATAAAATTGCATTAATAATATATAGTTAGAGCCATAATGGTCGACATGTCAAAGGCCTTCGATAAAATGCGTCCATCACTATTGCTGCCAAAACAGATCTCTGC
>JAYRBW010047504.1:0-11046 GCA_036023295.1 Invenusta paracnida
TCTTATCCTGAGTGGTTCCCAAATTGTATTCTTATCCTGAGTGGTTCCCAAATTGTATTCTTATCCTGAGTGGTTCCCAAATTGTATTCTTATCCTGAGTGGTTCCTAAATTGTATTCTTATCCTGAGTGGTTCTTCTATAACATTTCCATGGTCAAAGTAATAATAATATGTGATTATATGATTGGGAATGATCCGTAATGAGCTAATTGTATATTTTGTTGTTATATTTTTAATAGAAAATCTCATTAATTTCATTCAATCACAAATATAAATAATACATTATCACTCAATTATACTTAGTTTAAGTAACTTTATAATACAGTCTTCTTCAATTATCAGACAATAAATTATACCTAAATACAAAACCTTTTATTTCTATTTGTCGGAATAAATTATAAATATAATGGATAAATTTGACTATTTTTTTAAATTTGAATTAAGTTTACAACGTAAATGTACAATATTTTGACAATGACATAAGCACGTTTTACACCAAAAATATGTATATATCCGTCACATTCTCCAAAATACTAGCTTTTTATTAACAATTCACAAATTATGGTACTCGCAAGAAATCGAAAGTTGGCTTATGTAGAAGCCTTGAGTCTCGAATCACAGAAAACCGCTGAATTGACTTCCGCAGCACGCAGAGGCCTATGGCTATCGACTCTTTTTTATATTCAGCCAACAATTATTGTACTAAAGTTTGATCTTCACAGCAGAAAATAAACCGCGTGATTATCGGAATATTGCACCAACCATGTTTATTTTCACACAAGGTCAACAAATTATTTAAAGATAACTTGATGCTTGAGAATGAATTCAATATGAATTATACATATTGTCATGTTAATTGTGTACGCATGTATATCACGCTGTTATATTATTTAGTTGATGCGTTGGACAGAGACATGTTGTGAAAACCTGAATCACCAGGTTGGTTGGTAGCACTATTTTAACTTTGTGTAAAAGACGCGAGTTTTGCGCATTTAAAAATTATTTGTTTTTCGTCAAAGATTTAACTTACGCATTTGAATCTAAATGTGTAGTTTATAAATGTTTAACCCCATTCATATTGGATTAGGCCAATACAAATTAAACAAACAAACAATTTAATCATGTGCAATTCAATATGCCTATTCATAATTAAATTATACTTTTTTTTAATAATAAAAGTATGCCAAAATGACAATTTGATTAGTTAAAAGTGATTAATACACATTATTTATTAAAAAGAAGAGACAAAATTGTCCATAGCAACGCCTAAAGACTTTTGTTATATCTATAAATTTTAGCTTTAATGATATGACTTTTTTATAACAAAAACTTATAAGTTGATCTCCTATTTTTTTAAATTGCATTGAACATATATTTACATTTTAAAGAATGAATCTGAATAATTCCTTTGGCAATAAATTGTTTTTTCTATTTATAGTTTTAAATAACCAACTCATATGCATGACATGGAAGTTTTAATGAATGCAAACTTATGCATAAACGTCTGTCTGTACAACAATATTAATGCATAGGACGATAAAACTTATTATGATCGACTTATTCATCAAAGTAAGTAATGAAGACAATGCCGATTGCTTGAGTTTTTTATTTGCGCTTAACATCCATGTCTACAAGCCATTCTAGAAAGATTATTACATACAAATAGAGAATAAAACTTATGTTATTTTCTTTTTGAAACACAAATTTACAAAAAAAAATATCCTGTCCATTACGTATAATATTTTACTACAACCCATAATAATTGGCATTCTCTTTAAATTTGATCTAAACACACTGGCTTTTAAAGCTATAAAAGGATTTATGATTTTATTGTTTCCAATAATTGTTTAATTTTATTGTTACAAATGAGCTAACACATGATTGTGTAAACTATGAATATTATTCATCTATCATAATTTACCTTTAAATCTTTAAAATCGGTTAGCATATTATAATACAGTTTTTAACATAGCAAACTATGCAAACCAATGATAAAAAAACAATTTATACAATTATAATCTAATAGCAATAAAAAATATGTTATTATATAATGTATATATATAAATATTTTGCATAATTTACATATACATTATAATTATTATTAAAATTAATATTTATAACAATTTGTTAGACTATGTATTGTTTATTATTTTCAAGCTTATACACTAATTTCAGAAATAAAACAGAACAACAAACTGCAATCATTTTACAAGTTTAAGGTTTCAAAATATTTAATTTCAATAACAGGTATGAATAATGTTTTTCTTATTATTGTTATAATTTTGACTTTATGACGAATACATATCATATCTATAGAAACTTACATCATCAGTCAAATATTCCACATTCAAATCCACCAGATCAGGCAAGGGTGAAATAATACCTTAAAAGAAAATATACGCAATAGTCACTTAATAAATATAGATTTAATTGCATATTGCCTTTCCGGGATATATATATATATAAATCTTATTTTTAATATTGTTGTTGGCCATGCCCATTATAATATTAAGATAGAAAGATGAATAAAAGTACACTTTATTAGGCATAAATTATGCGTAATTATTATTTGCGTCAGACCAGAATAAAAGCTCTACCTCGCAAAAAATATCGCAAAAACTCATGGACTCTTGCTTGTTTTAATCTATGCCTAATAAAGTGTACTTTTATTCATCTTTCTATCTTCTATCTTAATTAATTAGTCGCCATAGACTTAAACTAATCAATCGATAATTAATGTATCTCAATTCTGCGGCAAAAATTAGTTTGTCAAAACTAGTAGTATGTACCTGGTATTTGGGAATCAAATATCGGGATTAAAACTTGCTACGTTTGGGTTTAAAGGCAGCAATCCAGCCCACTTGGCTACCAAGGCAATATGCAATTTACACTATGTCTATATTATTAATAATAGCGTGAGGGATTACCCACATAGGTATACAATTTATAAGACTCTAATAAAAAATTATAAAAGAATATCTTGCCTAGTACATTTTAAGTAATCATCAACTCCAATTATTATATCAGAATTGGCGCCACAATAATTCTATGAAATAACGCATTTTATAGCTTTATTATTTCTGTGCATTATTCCATATATAGAAGAGATATTTGAGATAAAGTAAATGTAAGATAATAAATTAATGGATTTAATGTAAGATTGTAAAGTAGGAGGATAAAAGTAAAAGTAGCTCGAATGTAGTACATAAGTGAAATAGCGAAAGCTATGTATATACTATAAATGTTTTTCGGAACATAAATATTTTACGAAGGCTTATGGTTTAGATACTTTAAAAATTTTAAAACATAAAACGTTCAATAATTTGTACTTTAGATATTTTTTTTCATTTTCTATATTTTATAAAAAAAAAACATTTGAGTTCAATATCTCTTTCCTTAATTCTCTCTAGTGCCTGTTCTCTAACCCTCAATATCGGGTCCTTCTTTTGAATGCTATCTGAAATTTCTAGTTCTTTCGCGAAAACACTTTCTGACAATTCTATTAAAGTTTTATTATTACATTTTACTTCCTGTAAGCAGTATATTTGTTTCTTTGAGCCATTTCAGTTTTTCTTCATCATTCTTTTTTTGTTCACGAAGTCACTTTTTTCACTGCAGCCATTCCTATCTATCTCTGTTTGAAAACATAACCCTTTTTAGCAGTGCATAAGTCGGTTGTCAATAGGAAAATATGCAATATTTTCACATTTATGAATGAATTTGTGACGACAAGTGATTTTACTCTCTAATGGAGATAAATGTGATTGCTTTTCTCTGTCATTGTCAAGAAGAATGCTGAATGCCCTCTCTACTTTAGCATTATCATGCAGATAAACTAGCAAAGCACGAACATGCATGATTAGATAGATTTGGCACAATTCATTTCTTGGAAACTTTTTTTCGTTAAATCAGGACATTACATGATGCACCTGCATCATCCAGTGGCGTAAGCTATCGAAGACGAGCTTTGACTTCCAAACTACTTAGGTGGACTGGACTAATAATGGACAGATTTAACAATTGTCTGGACTCACTTCTCGTATTTTGAATTATTCTGGTCCATTGGAGAGAAAAACTGTCAAAATATGAGTAGCTCGTTGCCACATGGCAGAAAATTCAAGAGTTTCTTTACATATTGTATCTGGGTTAAAGGGGGATTTTATTTGCAAGTATAGACATGCTGCTGCACTTCAGAACTGAGGTCCACAAATATCTTCTTGCATCGGTACCTATTGATATATGAAAAGATTCTTGCCAGTCATAAACAACATAAAAATCACTATTTTCCAATTATTTCGCTATATCACTAGGTATTTCTAAATTCGCGCCGGCAGTAAAAACACTGCATTTATAAACAGTTATTCTTCATCATTACAATTATGTAGGCAATCTTAAAAATTAAAAAGGTAATGGTTATAACATTAAAAGGTTTAACAATAAAATCTATAAACATAACTTTATATATTTAGAAGATGTACTGGATGTCCAAAACTAAAAAATATGTCACCTATCCCCATCTTTTAAATAAAAACATGATGTATAGATATACCTATAAATTTAAGAACTATTTCTATTTCAAATTTAAACTGTTTTCAAATAACTATGCCGCATGCAATGCTGTAAGAAATCCCAGCTATCTTTAAATTGATTGGCTAATTTCTTTTAATTCCTTAACACCCTTTCGGTCATTCAGGAGATAATCAAGAAACAAAATGCCTGGACTAAATCACAATGAAGTCGAATTATATAATATATGTAAGAAGTATTTGAAATATACCCCTATACCTTGATCAACCATATCTTTAAAACGTCCTAGTAAACGAAATATGCGTGTATAATTATAGAGAACAAAGAGTGCGCTGCTCCAACAGTTTCCTTCAGACATGTCGCCACTGCATTTTAACTGAAATAAAAAATAGTAATGAGAATAACTACAAAAGTTTGAAAAATATATATTTTTAACTTAGATAAAACTTTAAAGAGTACAAACAAATTCGTTATAAATATTAAGATTGATTTTTATCGAGCTGAACAACTCAAACAATTCTTTCAAATTTACAAAAAAAGGCTTCAGGTGTAATATACACATTAAAGTTAAATATTAAAAAGGCACATTACAAAAAAATGCGATTCAATTGCACCTGATTGTTGGTATCTACAAGCACGAGTTCAATCTTCAAAGCGGCTCTTGTAACCTGATCAATTTGAGATTCATCTAAAACATTAAATACCCGCACACTTATTAAGTTAATATAAACATATGTACATAAACTACACGCACATATAATTGCAAAATTAGTTATCGATTCAGTTGTGATACGGACTATCCACAGATTGAATAGCCCAATACAAAAATATTTCAATTATTTATAAAAAAATGATATGCTCAACAATGTATTAGACTTCAAATGGTACTGTAGGTAACTACAGCTGAAAATTTGTGTTGATATTAAATTGGTGTCATTGTTTTTTATAGGCATTGCGATATAGTTCAATGCGATATTTATAAGATTGTTTAACATTGTTTAACAGGTATGAAAAAAGGCTAACCGTATAATTAATAGACATACATCATCATGAGATAACCCAGCAGACAGACATTTTGCAAGTAAGCATAAGCAATATGAAATACTTTTTATACGAGCACAATAAAATCAAAAATTTACATGAATACAAGCGCGTGCAAAAATAATGTATAAAAACAACGATTTTCAAAATCATTCAGAGAATAATGAGATTGTAAAGTAAGTAAATATCAAATCTATCCAGGTAAAATTAATCAAAAATATGTTTAGTAATTATATATATGTATAATACCTAATATACAAATATATCAATTCATGATTTAGCATAACTTGCAAAGGAAAGATTTTCATCTAAGCTAAATTATCTATTACATTTTACTTGAAAATATAAGTGTACTATATTATTTCTATCAAGTAGAGTACTATTAATTATATTTTGATAAATAATAACTTAATTGGTTTTATAATACTGCACAAAATGATACTAAGTTTGATTAGAAATTTCTTAGTTATCATTTTACTACGCAAATAATATAAAGGAATTACACAATCGATAACATTAGCTTCAATATTTAAGCATATTTTATTTAACCAAAGCCAAGAACCTGAAACGATATCAAATACTAAGCTAGTACCTACCACAAATCGAAGAGTCATACTTCTCCTGAAATGCCCGGGCAATGGCATGTCGTCGAATGGTCCATAGCTTGGTTACCGAATCAGTGACATCGGATCCTTGAGTCACTACTGACGCCATGCCAACAGCTACATGTCTGACTGGAGAGACTATAGGTGAGTTGGTGGGAGATTCAGCGTATGTTGCACTCCACTGAGCACACACCCGTTTAAGGCGGTGACAGCTGGGCTCTGAACAGACATGGACTACGAGCTGTTTGTCCTGGAGAATGTCGCCGAATAACAAAACGAACACTTACAAAGCAATTTAGTGGTTGTCGTATGATAAGAAATGTCCCAGCATTATAGATGATCAAAATGTGGTGGTTAAAACGGGGCGTTTGAAAAGAAGCCACTTGACTATAAATTAATTTAACATGTGCTATTTTATTATTTTAATTGTATATCCCATTTTAAAATTAGATATAATACTTCTGTGCCATATGCAAACAATCGCAACAAAAATAAATACGATTCACTTACATTTAAAGTTGGGGGAAACTGGAGCGATCCTAAAAAAGAGTAAATATTATATTCAATTGAAATGAAAGGTTTAAATCACAAAAAGACGTCTTCTTAAAAGATTTAATTTAGAATTTCAAAAATAGATCAAATAAAGATATACGCACTTAAAATTAAATAAACCGTAGTTTAAAAATAAATAATTAACAAACAAATATTTTCCGAAACTTATTCATTTTAAAATAATACACTAGGTCACCACTTTTAAAATGAAAAAAATTATGAATACTTTATTTTTACATTTCTTTTTTATCTCCACTAAACAAAATACATACTATGATAATAATCAATAATACCTAGATTATTAAACTCTTATCATGCATACATAAGACTTGCATATTAGAAAGTATTACAACTAACTTGTATATGGACAAATGCATCAAATTCATTAAAAAATATAAAATTCTGTTCTACTATCAAGTGTATCAAGCTATAATTTGTTTACAATAATTCTTTTAAAGCATACTGCAACTATCACAAAATATTGTTTAAGATAGAATATTGTAGCATATGGAAATACTTCAACAGTTAATTTTATAAGATAAGAAAATGATTAAGACCTTTTAAATAACTTACTTGATGTACTTAAAGGTTTCCAACATTCAGAAGCAGAGAAGATATCTAAAATATCATTAAATTCTGTCGATAAAGCAGGATGCAACAACCGAGTTTCAATGCTAAAAAGTAGATTCAGATGATACAAAAAACAATTACCACAATTACTCCAATTAACTTAAATGAAATATAACTCACCCAAAATGTTGCATGGCACTAGCAAATCCATTCGCAAATGCAAAAATTCGTAAAGCTGTCAATTTGGAGTCTGATTCATTAATAAATTCGATTGGTATAGTAACAGCAGCCTTCACTTTAAAGGTACCAGTGGGTACATGAGAAAATAAACAATGACTAAGAATGGTTTGCACAGTTAACATTCTTTTCAGCTGAACTTCAATTATTGAAATAGAAGGCTTTTCCAAAATGTAAACATCTTCAATTAGCATTTTGTTCGAAAAAATATCAAAATTAGTTCTACATTTCTGTAATACAAAAATATAGTTTTTTTAACATGTAGATTACAAATATGTAGAACAAATTAGTGTTTGTAAATTAATATAATGCTACTTGTTACCTTTAAGGAATGCAAAAGAAGATCACATGGACGATTTTTCCGTTTTCCTGTTCTCCTTGCTGAGTAATTAGGAGTTAATGTATCAATTAAATCTTGGTAGAGAGATTTCATTTGGTCTATAGGAAACAAAAAAGAATAATACCCTTGTAAATATATTTAAACCCAGAATATTACTCTCTGTTTTCTCTATTTCGTATGTCTATGTGAAATACTGGTGATTTTCACTTTTGTTTTAAATTAATTAACGTGGAGTGTATATAATTCAAAATAATGTATAACCTATCTACAGATTGAACTACACAAAAAAACAATAGCTATCTATATTTAAAATATGTATTAACATTTTATGGGTTCTTATAGTGTTTATGGGTCCCAAAGATATTCCTATTAATTTCTAAACTTATTTACTACTATTTTTCTGTATTCTATCATCTACCAAAGATAGTTTAATGTGTATATTAATAATTTAAAGAAAACATGCTGGTAAAAGATTACAGAAAATATAAAAATGTGTCTTGTCTGTTTTAAAAAATACACAAATTGTACAATTTAATAAATCCTACAAACATGTACTAGAGATAATAAAAATAATATTAGGACAAAATTATTGAGTTCACAATTGGTTCTTGAATTATTTAGAAATGAGCAAATAAAAAAAGAAATATTCTTCTCTCAAAATGGAGGTGAAAAATAAAAATCTTATTATTCTAGAGTAATTATCTTGATATCAAAGAGGAATGATGAGTCAAATTTTGTAGTGACAAATTATGATCTCCTTTAAATAAAAAATTAATTTGTATTTTATATTTTGTTAATGTGCCATTTTACTTACATAATCAATTAATGTTCTAACATTTGTTTTAATCATCATAAAATGTAACCAAGTGATGTTTAACACACAAAACGAAATACATAAACAGCAATGTTTATATTTATTTTCTGTCTATAATTATTAATTAATAATTACAGCTAGAATGCATCAAATGGTGTCAGCAGTTAAAAATTTATATATATTGCAGAAATAATTGCATTTATTCAAGTAACCAATTACTGTATAAATATACTGGAAACATAAAGCATGGTTGCTAGCAGAAATATTAAAAGCTTGGTGATATACAAATAGTTCACTTACAAACTTCACTAGAGCCATACTTACAATAAATATACTGATTATACTAATAAAATACTACTGTTACAATTTGGATTCAAATATAAAGTACAACTGTATTATACTAATTACTTATAATATATACTAATTGTCATTGGATTTGAAATTATAATTAAATTTAAGTAATTTATACTTACATTATATTATAACTACATTATTCTATATGCTACAACAATTTAGACTAAGTACTAAATATATAATTAATTATTGCACAATTTGGACCTAGAGATATATACTTAACCAAACAATATTTATTTATCTATAATATTAATAATAATATAACTACTTTAAATAAATTTCATTATAATTACAAAGTGGAAAGTTCAATTAGAGCACCTATACTTCTTTCTAATCATACATCAGAAGACTGGATTAGTTGAATTATATATAATTAATTAAAGCTGATGAGGAAGAAAATCATCTTCATTCTTAAAATGTTCTTCTAAGTAGAGAGAGCCTGGAAAGAATTTTTTATTATAAAGCATTGTTACATAATAATGAAAAATAAAATAAAGTAGACTTCAGTAGTTATTTAGATAAAGCATTATTTATCTTATATATTAAAAAGACAAATTGTAATAGTCATAGATCAACTGAAGAATCTGAAAGGATCTGCCAAATGTATTCTTTTTATAATAGCCATATATATTATTTTTACATAAAATATTTATAAAATTTTAGCTTTTACTGTCTAGAATGCATTTAAATTTTTTTTTCATTAGATTTTTAAAAACCTTTAAAAATATTTTTTTCTTAATCTCCCAGGCTGGGGGTTGCGACTTTCCAACCTGTTGGATCAGCCAATGGAAATCCATTTTTAATGGTCATCTTTGACTTGCTTATAAATTTATGTATATAATATTTTACTGAAAAAACATTTTCTATTACTAAAAACTATTATTCAAACATAAAAATAGTTTATATCTTAATTCTACAAAACTTGGAAAAATCAAATTTAAATAAACTATTTTATAATTTAAATATAAATAAAGTATATTTTTAAATAAAATCTAGGATATGGAATATGGTCAGAAGGGGGAAAGTAAATCTAGAATATATAGGTATAATATAGTCAGAAATAGGAAAAGTCAGGAAATGTTGTCTTGTACTTTACCAGAATTTTTTAAACCACAGCTAGGCTGAATATATAAAACATGGTAAAACGTTTTGATGCCTTTGTTAAACTAAATAATAAGGAAAAACTTGAAGCTAACTGAATTATAATCTAAATATGATTATTTGCCATCAAATTAGATTAATTTGCCATTATAATCTATCTAAAATAAATAAAATATCTTATAATATTGATTACAAAATATAACATTATCTAACATTTAATATCCTAAATGAAAAATTGTATAAAAAACAGTAATATAGAAAGAATCAGTGTAAAAAATTCAACAAAAGGTTTTAATATCTTTCCAATATATAGTCAGAGTAGCCGATCATATCAAAAAACAAAATAAATGTTGGATAAATTAATCTGACAATTGTTGTATAGCAATAGTGTAATAAAGTTGAATTTCACTTATTCATTTTTTTGTTAATTTGTCCATTTAAAACATTTGTTGCCTGTGGCTGTGTATTAGATTCTTTGAAGTGTTCTATCATGAGTGAAATATACTTTGGAGTGTGCCAATAGCCAATATTCTCAGAATAATATAATTTTCTATATTCTATAGGTGTTGTCACTTGTATAAAAATGACTAGTCTTATTTAATCAAGTAAATCAAGTAATCAATGGTAAATTGCACATAACATATATATCCAAACCAATTATGTTAATAGCCTGTGAATTATATCTATATATTATGTATGCCATGAATTATATTGCTTGTATGCCTCTATAATTACATATCTTTATCTATTATATGTAATTTTATTTATGTAACTTATTTATGATTATATGAAACCTGTCTATTTCACCTTTTGGAGTTTGTTCTAATCCACATGTAATTGTATATGACTTTCTAGGCATACCTGGATGGCAGCTGGCACTGCCAGGCACTAGTTAATATATATATA
>JAYRBW010047515.1:0-11346 GCA_036023295.1 Invenusta paracnida
AGGAGAGGAGAGGAGAGGAGAGGAGAGGAGAGGAGAGGAGAGGAGAGGAGGATAAATGCATATTTAAATAGCAGAGACTACACGTGACAAATAGATAATGTATAATGGGTTCATTTATTTCTTGACAAAGCTATTAATATCTAATATTATAGTGAACACAGTTAGAAGTGAGTGGTTGATATAGGAAAGAGATAAAACACACCAAAGCTGATTATCTGTCACAATAAAGCAACACAACCCCAATTGAATAATTACGTGCCAACGTAGCACGAGCTAATAATTATATTACATTAGATATATGAGTCGATGTCATATTAAAGTCCATCCCAATATCTATTATAGGAGCATGCAGCATTGCTACACTGTCACTAACTAGAAAATGAGATTAGAAAACCTGCGGTTGTGTTTGTTTTCGGTAATGACTTGATACATACATGCTATAGTTAACAAGTGAGTCATTGTGCCCACAAGGAGATTCTAATAGATGCCATCTACCCCAACGTGTATGTAGAACACTGTCTATTTGAGCAGATAATACGACCGTCCGAAAGACAATACATATATACATAATTATTATTGATAGACCTGGAGAGTATATCATTTAATATTACGAATTTAATGAAGATTTTCCGATTTTATTATTAATTTATATTGAATTAGAAATTGTGGCACTAAATTTTGAGATAAAAATAAAGGAACACATATACCGTTTAATCAAACGAAACCTAAAAAAAAGAGTTTTTAGTTTGCTTTAAAATAAAAGAAGTAAAATCCGAAATCACACTGAAATGGTTTAAACTAAATTATTAAAATGTAAGGGTTGGTTTCTCGACGTCATTTGACTTGGAATATCGGAGGGATACAACCCAATCAATGTATATAAAAGGAGTCAATCACACAAACTTAATTGTTTGATGGGATCAATTATTGTCTGGTATAGTAAATTGCTCTAATTCCTACAATTATCAAAATGCACAGTCACACCACTAGATAGGATAGTATCGTCTATACTCTTATTAAGTATACATATACATATAGTTCATGACTTTAGACCGACGACTCTAAATAATTGCAGATTGGCGAGCACAAGACCAATATAACAGAGAAAAGCAATGCTGAAACTCTGTGCGTGTGTTTGTCTGCCTGTCTGCTATTATCTATTCTCTACATCCCACGTAAATCAATCGGAGTTCTCCAAGGAAAAGGGCTTTGCTTTCTGCCCCATACTACATATATGTAGGCCTCAAAGTCTCTCTCCTAACTTAAATCAGAACGAGATGAACTCTCGGTAGCTCTGTGTGTATTGACCGAACTAAGAAATTCGTTTGCTCCGTTCAAGAAGCGAGACGAGAAGAAGAGGCCATTTAATTTCCACTCACTCTCCAGAGCGTCTTCTGTTCATGGCAGTTCCAGCTTCTCTGTTAATTGAAACGCATCCACTTCCGCGGCAGACGATCCATCCTCTTCCACTCCCTTTCCCTTTTTTTGGCACACACACACACACACACACAAATACACACAATGAGTGGCAAAACCATTTCTTCCGCCTTTCCATTCTTAGCTGCTTTCAACGCTCCTGTTCTGTTCTGTTTCACAACCATTCTTTCATAAAATAACGCGCAAGTCAAGAGTAGGTTTTAGCTATATTGTAAAAATACTTGAAGCCCGCAGAAATATTATCGCAAACAAAAAAGGGGTCAAAAACAGAGAAAAAAACTAATTTTCTAGGCATAATTTAGATCTGAAAAGTCAACATGGCTGCTAGCTATGATCTCGAATCAAAGACGCCAAGTAGTAAAGGAGAAGCACTCACGGCAGGGTATCCAGCAGCGGCTGTAGGAGCAGCAGCGGCAGCAGCGGCCTGTCCAAAGTGCCCCAACTGAGAGAGCGACAGGGCGGGGTTGATGATGCCAAGGGGAGTGATCATCTGCTGCATCTTGCGCGTCTGTCGCTCCTTGTCGGTGTCGGCGAACTTGACCACCACACTTGAAGAGGCGCCCTGTATACGCCGGAGAGGGAGGGGGTGGGGTGGGGAACGAAACAGTTAGTGGAACAATAAAGTTTACGGAGTTTGTTGTGGAATAATTCCATAAATCGTAACATGGTCGGTCGTGTCTAAATTAGTGAAACGGAATTATAATTTGTGAAACAGTTTTATAAATAATAACACGGTGTCTAAAATTAGTGAAACATTCATAAATTGTCATACGGCGTCTAAATTAGTGAAACAGTTTCATAAATCGTGACATGGTGTCTAAAATTAGTAAAATAGTTTCATAAATCGTGACATGGTGTCTGAATTAGTGAAACAGTTTCATAAATCGTGACATGGTGTCTGAATTAGTGAAACAGTTTCATAAATTGTCATACGGCGTCTAAATTAGTGAAACAGTTTCACAAATCGTGACATGGTGTCTGAGTTAGTGAAACAGTTTCTTAAATTGTCATACGGGGTCTAAATTAGTGAAACAGTTTCATAAATCGTGACATGGTGTCTAAAATTAGTGAAACAGATTCATAAATCGTCAAATAGTGTCTGAATTAGTGAAACAGATTTATAAATCGTCCTACAATTAGTGAAACAAAATCATCATCTTTTGGATAGTTTCATAAATCGTGGAAGAGAATCAGTTCCATAAATTGTGACCAAACAGTGTCATAATTCGTGACACTATGCCATAATATGTGCTGTCTTATTATCGTCAGTGTCATATTCAATAATTCATAAGAGTGTGTTTAATCGTTCAAAAACAGTAGCAACGACACTCCAATATACGTGAATTATAAAAAATGAATAAATTTTGAGAAAACTGCGACACTAAATAGTTATTGATTCCACTATATCTATTAAAACTTGCCCCAAAATTCAAACACATATTGTACGTATAGATAAAATATGAGAATTCAGATACTCATGCTACAGGAATTACATGTTGGTGGTGTAATCTAGTCATTCTAATTCTAACTTGCAAATTACTTAGCTCCACCTCACCTCTCGGCATGATTTAATGTTTGATCAGCTGAAAATAATATTTCTCAACAACACCAAAGCCACTATATATATTGCCACTATTATAACGACTATGTATAATGTATGTTGGCAAGTATACAACATATATCCCCTCCGCATTATTTCTTATCCGATAGACAGGAAAAAACTATCGATTGCAAAATAGGAATAAGTATTAGCTATTGATTTTATTATTGACATAGCTGTACTCAATATACGTCGACCGTAATTCCGTTTGAGCATGTATTATTTATAGGCCGATATTCCTGTATACAGATTATATGACTCTATGCATCTGTAAAAGAGGTTTACTCCAAGGAAACGTAACACTGAATGGGTTCAGTGGGAAGGAAACTTGATATGACCAATAAAACTAAGCAAGTTAGGGCTCAGCTGGATCTCACATTAAAGACAATAAGTTATGAGGAATATAATATATAGTTATGATCATAAAGGAATAATACCAAGAGAGTTCACTTAGCGCATTTGAATGTATACATCTATCAAACTTTACAGACAAAGTAATTCAACCATGTAGATTTCGAAATTCATTTTTAAAATGCTTTAAAAAAATTGCCTTCGTGATTTAAGGTAGCATACTACTTTATTCACATGAAAAGTGTTGA
This sequence comes from Invenusta paracnida, assembly GCA_036023295.1. NCBI lineage: Eukaryota > Metazoa > Platyhelminthes > Proseriata > Coelogynoporidae > Invenusta > Invenusta paracnida. The sequence goes on from JAYRBW010047515.1 coordinate 3,637, forward strand.
GTAGTATATTATTAATAAAAATCAATTTTAAATAAAATTTAAATAAGTCATTCAATCAAATCGAAAATAGTTATATTTAACAACACATGCTATAAAGTAGTAATAATAACGTAATGTAAAACCATAAATGTTTGGTCCACACTATAATTACCATAAAAATATAATCATTGTAAAGAAGGCTCACTCTTTTGATTCAAGCGGAAAATCCACAATTTTGAAACATCACCAAAATATCAAAATGTGCGTCAGAATGTCAGCTACAATAATATTAATTTATAGAAGCATAGCTTAAATAATAAGTTTTACCTACATTATTTGGTATGCATAGTCTATATTGTACGGGCACATTACTTCATATTCCTAGGGCTTAAAAGTAGGCAAAACTAGTTATTATCAAAAAACTTCTTTATTATTCAAGCTAAACTCCTATAAATTACATATTATTGTAGCTCTAATTCAGGCGCACATTTCTGTAATTATATATATAATTATTATGCTTTATATTTTGTACATTTGCCAGTTTGAAATTTGATATTTTATACTGTTTTAGAACGTAAATTACCATCGCATTGGTGGGAATATAAAATGGCGAACTTTGAATATTTAAAGAAACATTTTTACTCTTTTTTAACCGAGTGAACTCTCTTGGTATTATTACTCATCGTTATGATACTTGTATTTAGATCAAAAGAAAAGCACTGAATTACATCGGAAAGTATCGATAATTTATAAAAGACACAAAAAAGGGAATATAGAATTCAGAGAAAAAATAAAGCACGAATATTTTAATAATAAATTTATTCTGCTTAACAATTGTTAATAATTGATTTTAAAGAGGGACACTCAAATATATGCATAAATAAATTCTCATTGCTCCATAATAAATATTACAATATCAGAGTTTCATAATTTAATAAACAATGATAGATACACATTCTGCGGCAAGTGATGGTAAACATAACATACAAATAGAATAACAACTGAACAAAGGTTATATTTCAAGGTCAAATAATAACCAATGAAAATAATGCAAACATTTCTAATCAACTATCAACACTCAAAGTGTCAAATTAAAGTTTTAAATGCAATGACTTCTGATGGAATACACATTCTTCTGGTAAGTAACCATGGCAATGTGTAATGTACTGACCTGCATTGTCTGACTGCCGTGAATGTTATTGATTGCTGCCTGAGCTTCGGCGTGTGAGCCGTATTTGACGAACGCGCAACCTGCAAAATGATGATAGAGTGTAAAGATTGGATTTATGGAATTCAAATACATTACCACACCACAAGGATATCTCTATTAGAGATGTCCAAATATATAATGACCTCGGATCGATACTCTTCGTGTCACTGATGAGCTCCATAAAAAGTGAAACGCTTGTTAATACAAATGTTTAATTTGTAATATGTATTTATTATGTGACATATTATTCGAATAAGGTATTTTTTGTTTATAAACACTATTCAAAGTTTTAACATTCGACTTTATAGTCAGGAGAACAATGTTTTTGCTAACAATCTCCTTAAAACTGTAATTTTTAGACATTATACGTATTGGTTATTTGATTTATTTCGATTATTACGAGCAGGGTTCGAACCTGCGCGGGGAAAACCCCATTGGATCATAAGTCCAACGCCTACGTATTGTTTTCTCATTACCTATGCGCCGGAATGCTCATTAAAAATTAACGCCATGGGCGGGATTCGAACCCGCGTGGGGTAAACCCCATTGGATCATAAGTCCAACGCCTTAACCACTCGGCCACCGCGGCACTAATGAAGCGAGAGGTATTGCTTTTAACTATACAAAAGGGTGATCAATTAAACGACAAAAATAATAATTTGCATATAGAGTCCATGAAATTTGAATGTGCAATATTGAAGAAAAAATCCACGAGTAAAATGCTACATTTGTAATATTATATTTATAACAGTTAATAATTAACAAGAATATAATTAAATGTAATTTTAAATCAAAAATTATTCAATTAAAATTATCAGTAGTATATATGAGTAGTATGATTTTATAAAATGTAGAAACGTTTTATTAAACCTAAAAGTTAATTAATTATTTAATGCATTTAAATATAAGCAAAAAATCCAATTTATACTAAATCAAACTTTGAGCTGAAAGATGAAAAAACTGACATTATAAAATATTTAACTATTCTGAAAAAACGCTATTAACGAATTATTGAAATATATTTTTAACACATTAACACTGAGTGTTCGTCACTATATATATATAAATATAGTTTTAAATACAAAATAACGTTAAACTTGACATATATTCATAATATGTTTCCTCGTCATTTATGATGACTATAAATTTGAACTATTTCTCTGACTAAAGTGTTATAATGCTCATAAAAAAAGTAACGCCACGGGCGGGATTCGAACCCGCGCGGGGAGACCCCATTGGATCTTAAGTCCAACGCCTTAACCACTCGGCCACCGTGTCTCTACAGATTATGCCACCAAATTAGTGTATTTATGTTCTCTTTGTATATTAGTTAATTTAACAATAGTCTTAAACGGAGTACGTATGTCGCACGAGACATAACAGCTTGGTGATATATCCCATGTCTGCCAGATATCCTTCCATCCCGCTGAAGGAGCAATGTGATTGGACTAGACCAACACACTACGCTAATTGTTTACCTTATCCCAGCTAGATAGAGTATGCACCTGTCAATGTGTCATTTCAGTTTTGGTAAACAAAGGCTCAGGAAGGGAGGTAGCATAACGATGCCTTATATTAATTGTGTCTATAGGTATGTGTGTTATATGTATATTAACCTCGGTTTGATACTCTGCATGTCACTGATGAGCTCCATAAAGAGTGAAACGCATCGGGCACTTGAGTGTGCGGTGACAAAAAAACTTTAATTTCTATTTAACATGTATTTATTATATAACATATTATTCGAATAAGTTATTTTTTGTTTATATATCCTATTTGAAGTTATAACCTTCGATTTTGTAATCAGGAGAACAATTTTTTTTGCTAAAACTGCTCTTAAAACTTTAATTTTTAGACATTAATAACGATTGGTTATTTGAATATTTCGATAAATTCACGCGAATGTAATGCTATTTAAAATAATTCCGTCACGCGCAGGGTTCGAATCTGCGCGGGGAAAACCCCATTGGATCATAAGTCCAACGCCTTAACCACTCGGCCACCGCGACAATTAAGAAGCAAAAAGTATTGCTTTTATCTATACAAAAAGGTGATCAATTAAACGACAAAAATAACAATTTGCATATAGAGTCCATGAAATTTGAATGTGCAATATTGAATAATAAATCCACGAGTAAAATGCTACTTTTGAAATATTATATTTAAAACAGTTAATAATTAACAAAAATATAATTTTAAATCAATATTTATTCAATTTCAATGATCAGTAGTATGAGTACAATATGAGTACAATATGAGTAGGATATTTTTATAAAATGTAGACATTTTATTAAACATAAAAGTTAATGAATTATTTAATGGATATATAAGCAAAAAATCCAATTTATACTAAATCAAACTTTGAACTGAAAGATGAACTATTCTGAAAAAACGTCATAAATGAATTCTTGACAAATATATATTTTAACAGAAGAACACCGAGTGTTCGTCACTATATACATAGATATAGTTTTCAATTTAAACAAACGTTATACATAGCATATATTTACGTTTTTACTAATTTGAACTATTTCTATGCACTAAAGTGTTATAATGCACTAATGCTCATAAAAAGTAACGCCACGAGCAGGATTCGAACCTGCGCAGGGAAACCCCATCGGATTTTTAATCCAACGCCTTAGACCACTCGGCCACCGCGGCTCTACTTTTTATGCAACCGAATTAGCGTATATATAGCTCTCTTTGTATATTAGTTTATTTAACAATAGTCTTAAATGAATCTCATACGAGACATAACTATATTTATGATGATGCCAGATATCTTACCCCCTGCGCTGAAGGAGGAACATGATCTAACTAGACGACCTACTACGCTAATTGTGTACCATACACCAGTTGGGTGTTTCACAAACAAACATAAAAAGTAAGTCACCAAAAGCCTGAATACGGTTCTCCACTTACAAGATGCAAATTGTAAATATAGTGAATCCCCACGAATTTACTCTGGATGTCTATTTATAGTCTGTTTCTTAATTTAAAGTGTCAAACTGAGTAAGTCACATAGACTTTAAATGAAACAACTAGACGGCGCAGTGCACGCAACATCAATGTAAGCTAAGAAAGCGTCATCAGTAATTCCAAAATATCAGCTAAACAAAATGTCTTGGTGGCAAAATTGTACAGCGCTTTGCATTATCGATAAGTGCAAACATTATTATAAACGTTTATTATTTTTACATTTTTAATAATAAAACACAAGAATACTCAATAATATGATAGAATTCGACATTTTTAAACCTCAATGCTGTAAACAATCATATAAAAACGTACCGGTGGATTACTAAATTATAGCAAGAAAAGTACTTATTTATTTATAATTTGAAAAGAGAACTAAGGCCGTTATTATATTTTTAAGATTAACCTTTTTGTTATTGATTTAATAAATTTAGATGAATGCATATTTTTGAAATGCTTGTTTTAGAAAAAAAAATTAGCTACGTTAATTATAACTATTAATTAGGAAAGGATTGTTTTATTGATTAATCAACGGTCATATGCCATATAATATTTACATTGCATATATAGTCATTTATTCAGTTATGCGTGAATAATTGTGCTACACTTTTAGGTATATGGGTAATATATCTCAGAGCAGTGTATACTTTCGCATAGGGGCTTCTTATGGATTAGACTGTTGTGGTTATTCTTTGTACTAAATCCCGTATAGTATAAGCTATGTAAGGTCTCAACTTTTGATAAAAATTGAAAAAGTATATTTTAAATTCTTACGGAAATGTAATCGATTTATTAAAAAATAGTATTATTACACCTATTTTTGTACTTATTATAAAGATAAGTATCCTCATTATATTTTATATCTATATATAATAGCTTCTAATAAGTATAGCCTATCTGAGTGTACCTAACTATACTATACCACTCAAATTTGTAAGCGTCAACCAGTAATTAACAGCACAATTTATAAAGAAAAAGATGCTAAATATATGTGTGTACCAGCTCAGAAATGTAAGAGTGCTGGCTCACATATTTCTAAGTATCTCAGCGCTTTCTGCTACCCCAGACAATCGAAACTACAGGGAATTCCCCACTGTTATACGTCTATAGCTAATTCAATTAAAGTCTATTGTGAATCATTGCTGGGTGTAAACTTCTATATCACCAAGGAGTACTATAAATTCTTGAGTATACTACCTACACCCTGACATTTGAGTTTGTACTTAGCTGACTGAATTAACCCTTTCTTTACGGCTGCTTTATGAGAAAAATTATTCTCTTCTATTTAATGAAAATATGGATAATAATAAGAAAATGTTATTTCAGAGTTTAATTAACGAATGAGATTCTTTATTTTGTACATTTTCAGCAAATATTTCAAGAAATTCTTAATTATAAGCCTGGCTGGAACAATATTTACCAACAGCTTATAATCCATGATGATGTAAAGTGAGCTAGCTAAGTAGAAAGATGCAGTATACTTCCGCATTACTGAGGCACCTAATCTTAAAGTCTGTCTCCCCTTTAAAAACTCCTTTCTATATTCAACAATTCCATGTTGCTGTCACTATCCCTACCCAAGTAACGTCGCCATAAGACGTTTTATAAACACAAATATTATATCTACATGTATTCTAGGTTATTAAATCAAAGTTCTTTGAGTAAATCTCCTTAAAAGGACATTATAGGTCTCTATATGCAAATAGCCGAGAGGAAATTCCAGTAATATCGATTTATTTACTACTTATTTGTTGTATTGTGAAATTCATTTACTATACTTGCTCCTTGACATTTGCTATTTAGTACCGGGAAATTACTTGTTAATTGTGAAACGCACTTACTATTTGCCTATTGTATTGTGAAACAGGACACAGCTGTCAGTTTTGGTAACAGAGGCTCTGGTAAAGAAGTAAAGTTAATGTACACTTTTTACTAAAGTTTAAAGCGGAAAAAATTTTCACATGACTCGGAAAGTTCACTCCCTTCTGGCCTCTCATTGGTCAGCTCACCTTTCGAGTTGCCGTTCTGATCCCTGAGGACCGTGCACTCCTCGATGGTTCCGTAGGGCTCGAATAGGCGACGTATCTCATCCTCGGTCTGTTGCTTGCTCAACATTCCAACAAACAGTTTCCGGTCTTCAGCTGATGGAGAAGGGGAACAGAGAGGGGACATAGCATAGAAAGTATATACTTCAAATGACGATATATTCTCGGTAACTACGCAACCGATGACCTTGCAACTTTGGTATCGTCTAGAGAGGCCCACCACGAGTTGTCGGAGCAATAGTTGTAGGCTGTTTTGTCGTATTGCCATTGACAACGAAGTCATTGAAGGTAAAATATTGGCAATTCAAACAAGAAATTTAATGAATTTCGGCGATTCCAAAGTTTCAATGTAGTCTGTTGCTACGCTACTGTTTGAGAGAGATATATGCTCGTCTCTGTGAAAGATGTTTCAGTTTAGTTGATGTGTAATTATTTATCCAAAAATAAATGATTAACATGCAAGTTTTATTTACATTTTATAACTATATTCAAACACTTTTATACATGTTTCATTACCGAGATTGGTTCACTGAGAAAATGACGTCACAATTTGAAGAATTAAGGTTGTGGTCACAAATAAAGATGCTTTCCAGATTGTTAATTATCGACCAGTAAAAAGGCAATATTGATATCTTTTTACATATATTTCTTCTATAATAATAATTAAATGAGTTGGATCATCCTTCATTTAAAAAAAAAATATGTTGAAGATAATCCCAGATTTTCAATAGAAATATTTTAGATTACGAATCGATGTGTATATTGATTACTTTCTATATACCTAATTACCTGAACATTAAACGGAACAGACATATTATGTAATATATTATATAAATATGTTTCATCTGACAAATATTTATTTAGTTTGTTCTTTAAATAATTCTCAAAATATCATTTTCTTTGAAAATGATCAATAACATCTTCCACAATTATACTGAAGTTACCAAATGCTAGAGCTTAGTTTTTGTCATAAATCTAGATGATATGAACACGGCAACAATTTTTTATACATTATTAAAATTGTTCACCTCAAATTCTATTAACAGGTGGAAATTATTACATGTGCAAAAGTGAACTGTTCAAAAGTTAATTATTGATTAACTATACAGTGAAAACGTATCTCTAACTTTGATAGAACCATCAAAATGGCATATTGATTCGTTTTAAAGCCCTTTTAATGTTTTCGTTTTGCTTCAATTCTTTTTCAAGCTGCTTTTCAATATTTAATATTGTATTGTAAAGCTGACTCTATATATATTATATTACCTTGTCATAACATTAATAGCAATATTAGCAAAGGATATAAATACATATATACTGACAAATGCACCACAGCAGGATGTAGTTATAACTAATAATTAGGTGCTTTATTTTTCAACGAGTAGTTACTCATATCCTCCTCCTCTCCTCTCCTCTCCTCTCGTATCCTCTCCTCTCCTCTCCTCTTCTCTCCTCTCCTCTCCTCACCTCTCCTCTCCTCTCCTCTCCTCTCCTCTCCTC
>JAYRBW010047526.1:0-11345 GCA_036023295.1 Invenusta paracnida
TTGGGAGGGGGGGGGGCGGTTGGGAGGGGTTGGTTTGGCAGAATTAAAAATCGATTACAAGATAGCGCCACAGAAGTTCAGAAATTTCAATCACGAAGTATAATTAAAATTTAAAATATCTGAAAAGATAACTACATGATTCCCGCAAAGTAAAAGTATAGTTAACATAATAAACATGTAAAGCACTGACTCAGTGGCAGATCCAGGGGGGGGGGGCGGGGTGACTAAGGTGACTATTCACCCCACTTCCAAAATAAATCACCGTCCATTATACAAAATTATAATGTGCAGTCCCTGTCAAAAAGCTTACCTGTTTATTACAAATTATATTTACTATTTGTTTACAAAGTGTTTCTATTATGTTTTTAAAGTAATTAAAAAAGTAAATATTACTCTCAGCTTTAATGATTCAAAACATTGTCAGTTTCATTGGTTCTTCACCCCCCGACCGAAGCATCTAATGCTTTATTGAATAATTTTGGCGTGTTCCCATTTTCTACATACAGAACTCTCATCTGCTTGGAAAATGACATTTTTAAGGGGGCTTCACCTATTTTTTGTTGTAAAAGCTCAAATTAAAATATGCGTAAAATTATGATTATTATGCCCTCTCAGATTTTTTGAAATTGTCTCAGTTATTTTGAAAAAGTCTTGGACCTCAAAAGACTGGACCACATTGGCACAGTCAGCGTAGTTACCCCCCTCTAAAAAATCTTAGATCAGCCTCTGGCACTAAAGTACAAGCGTATTTATATAAGTTAGAGAGAGTTATTTTATAATACTGCAGCTGATACAAACAACGCAAGTTATACATATATATAAGTTGTACATATGGTTTGCATAATCACCTTTTGACACATATAGGTAAGACTTTCACCGGATAATTAATCTGCAAACTGCGATTTTTTAGCTTGAAGTAATGATTAACCATTATTAACCATGACTTAATGTTTAACCACAGTAAATAAATCGATTACGATACTTGACACAACTTTATGTAGAAGAATTTTTGTAAATAATCTGAATACAAAATCTATCTGATTCGAGCGAGTACTTCTTTGAAACATTCTTGGGATCATAACAGACAACATTTCTGTTGATCTGACAGTGGAAGCATTTTTTTAAATAGCTACCCGTATAATTGTCTGAGTTTTAGATGTCTTGGAGTGAATTTTTGATTATATATATAGTTTTAGAGAAAAAAAGTGTGTCTTGTGTTACCGAGTCTGACACTAAATAAGGGTAACTTAGTAGAGTAGCAACATACTCTATTTTTAATTTAAATAATACATTTTTTATTAACGGAAAAAACATTTCTCAATTAATATTAGTTTGTAGAATGTTTTCGGCATAAAACCAAGAAATTTACAGAGATATCTACTAATTGTTAGCAGAGAAGTGTTTAGCCATGATTTCATTACTACAACCACTCCATGAACTACACGAGCAGTATATCTCTTCTTTTCAGGCTTCCACTTGGAGACGCCACTGCAGATGGTTCGAACTCTTTTCAACCGACTAGGATGGAAACATCTTTGTGTGCTCTACTCAGTTGATCCCTACCCCTATCGATGTGACTATCTCCATTGCGTGATGGTAAGAAACGCCATCGCACATTACTTCATCACGACTGACAAAGGCAGCCCGTTCGTCGTCGATTATGACAAGTTTTCCGCAACTGACAGTTTGACGAAAATAGAGTCCTCGTTAAAACGGAAAGTGGCGCTCAGTAATTCTGGTATGTTACGTATTTTTCATATATACTCCAAAACACTGTCAGCGTTACTTAACACTTTAATGCTACGTTTTATGGTTGCGCAACAGAATATATTGGATGATTTGAATTTTTGCACACCTTTCTTATGTTAAGTGAATTGTATTTTGCACAATACTTGACCGAACATTATAACTAAGTTTCGGAACTCTGGTGCTTTAGGTAATTTTGCGTAATGATTACTTTTACGAAATTACTAAATGTTTTGAAACTCGACATCTTCTTTAATATTTCTTGAAATTATCGATGTGACCTATGTACAAAATTAATCTACAGAACTATGCAATCAGTTTACGTTATTTTTAAATATCATTATGTAAATCCAAAAAGTTACGCCTTTCGAGATCAGTTATCGCTACGATTAAATTAATACCTTGTGCAATTGGTCAAGTTTCGAAACTCCCGTTTGTTTCACTTGAAGTGAAGATTATGCGAACGTATGCAAATAGCGTCGAATAAAACAAGACGCTGTTCCCTTACCAACTATAAATAATGATACAATTGAGATAAACTTAAATCGTTGTTGTATTTGAAACAAGCTTTATTCTTTAATTAACACTGGGATTTGTGTACCGATTGAATACATATTGGATACATATATTGAAATATGATATTTTGTTTTATTTAATACTTTTTAAATATTATATACATATATGTATATAGATATATTTGTATATATAAATATGGTTATACTTTTAATTTTTCCAAAAATTCCATATTTTAGCGATAACATTGCTGTGTTAAAAACAATAAATGGAAGCGATATTATCTAAATTTGTGTGAGCATTTTTTAAAAGTATAGTTTCAATATAGCAAATATTTATACTAAAAGGGTATTTTACTAAACTTAGTGTTAATTAAAGAGAGGTAATGGAATGAATTTCCTCTACTGGAATTTTGTCGTAAATAAATTGTTGCAAATAACTGTTATAGTTTGCCTGTCTTTTTTTACACCTCTTATTCGATGCGTTTGGTTTATTCACCTGTCCAATTCATCAATACAATTTCAAGTATATACATAGGACATAATAGTTTGCCTATAAAAGACATTCAAATAAATGTATATATTTAATTAAATTTATTTTAAAAATAAATACAAATTTGAGATTTCTTTAATCAAAGTTTGGAAAACTCACTGACGCACTAAATTTACTTAGAAAAACAAGAAATGCTTCATTTTACTTGCTAATTTACACACAAGGATTCCACGTCATAAAAGCATAATATAATCACATTTTAGGTAAACTCTTACATGTGCCCAATTAACTAAATTAATTACGTACTTCTTTGTAAATACGCAAAATATAAATAACAACAAAATGAGCATTATAGAAGTTTTTGATTAAAAGCAGCATACTGAATCAAAATCAACCATATCTGAGAAACAGAGAGAAGGGAGAGGAGAGGGAGGTTGGGAGGGGTTGGGAGGGGTTGGCTTTTCAGAATCAAATAGCGACTACAAGATAGCGCCACAAAAGTTCAGATATTTCAATTACACTATCACTTGCATAACTTGCATGATATAAGTGTTTTCCTTTGTATTGAAGAGAAAATAACAAATAAAGTAAAGGGGAGGGGAGGGCAGGGAGTTAGATAAGCCGAGAATTGATTTCTTCTTCACGAACTTGTTCTCGCATTCTTGTATGCCTACCTACTCACTTTAGACAACTTGACTTGACATGTAGCTGAAACTAATCTCGGTGGACAACAGACCTCTTGCTACCGTCACCACCCGAGGAAATACACACGCCTTTTTGGTATGTTTCATAAATGGTCAAAGGTTTGTTCGCGCATAATTCCTATAATGTGCGCTTCTGTGACTCCTATTTCTTCCGAACTGGTCACTTACTAATACCAGGGAAGAACACAGCTGTACATCTTCCCACTGTGAACCAGGAGCAAGACATACCGAGCTTTTATTATTCTGTCATGAAAAAACATAGTATTATTTCCTTATCTACTCTGCTCAGGATTGCCTCCCAAACCAAAAAGATAAACTCTTGCTGGGATTTATCGATATCTCTGTCATTATTCTGAAATGACGTTTGTCAAGTGCTACGTTACTACTGAACCTGTTTGATTACATAGATTAATTATGTAAATGCATCTTAAGTGATCGCATAGTAATCAAATCTGGCTCCTTCGTACTCTCACACGAACCGCAAATATAAGAGAATTACGCTTCCAGAACGGCCATTCTCACCTAAGATTCGAAAGTGAGAGAAGGCCTGCATGCAGCCATGCTAATTGATTTGGGAAAGTTACGTTTTCATCTAAATAATGACGAATGTTGGCATTGCTTAATTCTTTTGGACTGTGTTAATATTTAAATAAATTACAAGTTTGATGTCATGATTCAAAAATTATACATACATCGCTTATTATTTAAACCCCATAATGAGCAATGACAATTCTCGATACAGGATTCATTAATTCATTCATGGTTTAGTTAATAATGATAATGATTGACTGTTTTGAATAAATCTACTTATTACATATTTATTATTTTTCCTCATTACAACAATAAATGTTGCATTCAAACGCAGCAAAATTGAAATTTGCGCTGAAATCAAACACAAAATCAAACTAACATAATTATATTCGCATGCGCCCATTTAAATATACATACTGCTATGCATTTATATTGCCTACATGAAATGCTTTCGATAATGAAAAAGCTTATTTTTTCACGTGTTTGACCTTTCAACTTCAATTTCAGGCTAAAATGAAAGTCATTGTAAGTATGTGAGTTGCTATAATTAGTTTTAAAAATATAACCTAAATAAGAGAAGCAGTAAGCAATCAATATTTACATTAATGCAGAATGGGGAAGCTTATATGTAACTATTATAAATAAATCAACCATCGATATTAGTTTTATTGATCTTGTAATACATAACTCTTACTGGATGCATTAAACATATAGAGAGAGAGTATGAGACTTTATCAAAGTTACCATAAAGAAAGAAAAAATATACTAACAAAAAGTATCATCATGTGAAATTATTTGCATATAAACAATAATGTGAATCCTTAAAAAGCATTTTAAATATTACGTATGACATTTAACAATTGACGTACAACAGAAGATATGAAATATAGTGAAAGGCCGGATTTAAACGAGACAGAAGAATTACCCAAGATTTTAGAGTATGAAAGGAAGACTGGGGAGTTGGACAAAAAAACTTACTAAACGATTTAGTTTCTCTTGTCACATAAGAAATTAAGTGAAATGAGACAACAAAACCTTTTCGTTTGAGTAGGCATAGAGAGCGAATTATTTACTTATATTTGATGAATTTAATGTCTAAACAGACTGCTGGATGTATAAATGAACCCACACATGCGAGTGTTCATTTAATTAATTGTACTTTGTTTAAATCAATAATATATTATCAACATTTCTTGTTTCTGTAAAAATTATACTTAAACACGTATGTATGTGTGTATATATGTAAAAACTCTTATACTGATAGGTAACGCCAATTTTCCGCTTCCAAATCTTGCTTGTTGGTTGGGATATGTGTAGAATTCTATTTGTTTACATATTCCTTAATTTTAACGTACACAACTACTTTCAAGTGTAATTGACGGAAATGTTTGCAAAACATAGAATATGCAAAAATATTTAAACTCTGAAATTTGTTGAAATGTTTATTTTCTAATTCGGGATATATCCAATGTAGCATGAACAAACATTTAATAAATCGAATCAACATCGTGAAACCTTTTACAACTTTTAAATATATCCCCTACACATATATATATATATTTACATTGAGTGTGTAAACATGTATTTCGCACTATTAAAGCAGTTAAAATAGAGTGCTGCCAATGATAAAAGTCATAAATGATTGTTCATTACTTGGTTATATAAAGAGAACAGCAAAGCGAATAGATTGGACAAATAAAGGATTGTTTACATTTACTGCTATCAAGTAATAATTAATTGGAATACATTAATTTAATTACCAGTTTTGTGGCAACTTTATGGTTTTGCAATCAATGAACATTAATTGTAACATAAAACAGTCATATTATTGATAATACATCTCTTATCTTTAAAAGAGGTCTGGCAATTTTCTCATAATACTATAATAGAAATGTATGTACTAATAAATAGAAATTTAATGTATAAAAAGCAAAAAGCTAAAGCTTCAGGCGTGACTAGCAATCTTTTATAAGCTCAAAGAGCCTAAAACCCCAAAACCTCTCCGAGATAAAAACAAGAACATATTACTTTGTAAAGAATAGTATTACAGGAACCGCTATGAAGGCAATTCTATGTTTTCATACATCCCAATTAACCTCAAAATGCAATAGTAACTGTTTCTCGTTTTATTTTGGTTTTATATTACGAGACTTTCTTCGACGTTTGTACATGATTTCTTGTTAAACACAGGCATTATATCTAAAAGCTTTTCTTTATTATTTGCTCGTTTTGCTTATATACTTGGCCTGCCAAATGTACAATATACATTATATTTTCCGTACAAGCCGTGCGAGAGTTTTTAATTTAGCTTATTAGAAGATATACCAATTTCTCTGACGTCCATCTAAATATTTGTTCTCGTTTAGATAGATAATTTTGACTCCATTTACTTACTACTTCCACTTTTAAATTAAATATCTACTATTATAGAAAAGGTTCGTCTATCTAGCACGTACTGTAACAATTTATCTTTATTTGGATTAAATAAAACAATTATGCTTTTGCGTAAAACGATATATTTTGTGAATTTTAAAGTAGAACCATGCCTTGCGTAAATAAGCGAAAACGATTCCGGAAATGTTTTTTTAATAGTTTTTCTTCGTATAATTTATTATTACAGTTGGTAGATTTATAGGTTTATATGTTTAAGAAAACCATTTATTTTCATTATTTCAACTTCTTCGACATATAAGATGCTATCGGTAATAACAATTTATTGTGCTTATAATAAATACACTTGTGTTTAAAGTGCATAGAGCATAAACTTATTTTAATGAACAATACTGCTTTTCATGAATGACTTTTGTTTGTGATATTGAGTCTCGTAAAAAGAGAACATCTGAAATCGAAAATTCTTGAAGAAATTATACTGATATCAATATATTGTTTCTTTTAACGGAATAATTCAAGCGTATTTATGCAAACATTGATTATATCACTAAATGTTCCCTGATAAGCAGGGGACATCGTAGAAATTATTTACATTTTGATCTAGTTTTCTTAAAATCATCCTACAATACGTTTTTTTATTTTAAATAGTCAGTTAGTTGTTGATACAATTTTCGATTAAAAATATTAACTATATTAGAAGTGTCATAGATACAATTAAGTAATAGTTTTGTTCATAGTAGATTCATGTGCTAAATAAAGGAACAAAATTATACAAGGGTTACATTACTTAGACCAAAATAGAAGAGGGGGGGGGGTTAGATATTGGATGGTAGAATTGATTAATAAAATACTTTTATACAACATTAATATTCATTTGATTCGGTGAAATGCCACTGTTTTATGAAAAAATAATGAATAATTAGGCTTTCATGTATATTTGAAATTTATTTGTGTATTTCAATAATTTCAGAAAAGCTAATATAGTAAAATGAATTTTTAAAATTTATTAATATTTATAGTATTGAATGCAAACTTCGCTGCACTTGATGAGTTTCGTTATATTCAGCGTTACGGGCGATGCTTTTTGTTTTATGGGTGTTCGGATGAATTTCCTCTCACGATTTGAGGATTATAGGATCGCGAAGGGGAACAACCTGTAAACATGTTGAAGATACAGTAAAATATTGATGTGGAAATATAATATTATAAGCATTAATAAAATGTATCAGTATATATGTATAGTTCTCAACACTGAAAGGTAATTAAAGTGCTATTATCATGAAATTTATCCATGTTATTCTCATGTATAAGAATGAATTATACACTAAATATATATTAACGTGTTTTGTAATACAACATAATTGAGAATTAAAATTTTTTATGCAAGTAAATAAAGCATTTTATAAATCAATAAGCGATTCATTTTTAAGAAAGGCAATGTAATATGTATATGGCATATATAATAATAATTAAAATGAAAATAAATTATTCAATTAGCTTTACATGTACATAGCTGTGAAAGTCATTATTTTTTAAAGAATAGTGAATATTAAGTCGATTTTTTGCTTTTAAGTGAATATTTGTAATAAATAGGCTGATAAATGTTTGAGTTAAACTATTTTGATACAGGAGTCAATATTTATATGAATACATCATTTTTTTTAATGCGTAGATACTATATAATTAAGATACCGTACAATTTTAATTAAAAATACGATCAAATTTTTTATAAAAAATGACATTAAATATAGAAAATTATTAATTCTCTTAGAAAAAATAGTAGAGTTATTAATAAACTATCTTTAGAAACTGATCTACGTAGGTCTCTCTAAACGATTACTTCCGCCAACAATCTATTTTTATATTTTTATAAATTAAAGAATATCATGAAAAGCAGTTTTGAATATTTCTATTTTGAACTACTTTGACGTAGTCTATAAGTGTTAGGGTTAGGGGTATTATAAGGATAAATGGTTTACATTTAAGTGGATAATATAAGTATAATCACCGAAAAACTATCGCTTGAAGTATGTGGTGTTCAGCTGAAATTAAACATTGAAGAATCTCAGTTCTAGATTTTGGGGAGTAAGCATCTGGTAATTGAACCTATTAAGTATTACATCACTTATAATTCGTATAATATGTGTTTCTATGTAGCTTATTTTATTGAGATTGTAAGTGAACAATATTAAATCGAATAGATGTTGCATATATATAATTTTACGAGTTCAAAATATTTAAATAGAAAAAAATAAAATTGAAAAAAATAGAAAATATGAGAAAAAACTAATAATTGTCTCAATTTTTTGTATAAATATGGTACAGATAATTAATGAAACAAGATAATATATCAAATATTTGTTTTTTTCACATTTAAAACTTGATTTTTAAGAGCCAATGATTAATGGATGGGCATTTTTGTAAAACTAAATTTTAATTTTAAAAGGGATCTTCTATATTATACAAATAATATTATTATATTGTACAAATTAGATAACTATATCAAGGTCGAAAATAATATATAACATATTAAAAACTAATATTTATCTTATAAATGTTCCATCGTTACACAATTAATTTGAAATAAGCATACTTAATAAGCTTCATTAGGGTATAATTTGCAAAATATATTTTTTTAATTCTGAGTTCAAAATTATCTTCGAAAACTGATTAAATAAATTCAGTAAAATTATTGATTAAAAAACTTGCGTTCGATGATGCAAAATTAAACTAATGTGATGGAATAAACTTATTTAACTTATACATGTGCACATTGGAAGATAAAATTCAGTACCTCCCAGTATTTTTGGAGGATTCAATCCATCATGTAGTATGACTATGTTAGTTGCATTTGCCAAGTTGAAGTTATAATTCCATTTTACACTTGAATGCTGCTTAGGTATCGATTTATAATCAAACATTAATCTTCACCGACCCTTTTTCATCTAATTTTAATATACATGTACACACATATCTTTAGACATTATCATTCAAGTGGTGTGTTTTTTGATAGTATTTATTACAAATATTAGATACACACCACCAGTGGAGTTAAATAAGGTGAATAGTGCTTTTTATTATGCTGTACTATTAAATCACTTATATACATATTGGTTTTACTTTTATATTCATATTCGATCACCACACCTAGTATAAAACATATAACATTCATTTATTAATTAATTAATCAAGCTTATACTGTCTAAAATCTGTTTTTGGAGGTGTTTTGCAAGTATCTGGAAGTTTAATATAGCTTTGCTTTAATATTACAAAAGCGTAAGAATAATAACAATAACTTGGAATTTTATAATTATACTTATTCATATCCTCATCTAAATCAGACTGACTTACTTTTTTAAATTTGCGCACAATTATTTGTGTTGTATTTTTGAAAATATGCTATTTCTAAATTTTCCCAGCAAATTAAGCATAGATTTTTTGTAAATGTAGGTTTGATACAAGTGTACCTACTAGATGAAAGTTGCAGCCGGCCATATACATTTATTATATGCGAAATGTGCTTAAAAACACTTTCTCCGATAAAATTGATTATAATTCGTAATCCAGAAGTCCATAATCGGTTCACTCTTTATGATCTTAGAATTACTGTAAGATCTTGGATTTTCTCGATTCTAATATACACGTCAAAATGCATAACACTCGATGTCTAAAATAAATCGCACGCACATAATTTATCACACATATCTATTACAAAAAGAAGTATTATACCAGCAACAGAAAACACTTCTTAACGTGCATATTAAATCTATCTATATTATACATAGATTTATTTTAATTTATCCTAACGGGTATTTATTTGACATAATCTCAACCATAAAATATGGAAGAAGTGTTCTATTGATAAGTTCATTAGCAATGAATTAGTGACCTATAACTGAGAGTATATAAAATGCAGATTTCGTGGTCTGTAACCAAAATGTCAGTATAGCAAATAAATAAATAAATTCAAGTCCGCTCTAATTATCATTGTGGTTATACTAGAGATCAATGCAGTTATAGGTTGTATAAAGACCCAATGTATATTTTAATTGATTTAAACATTCAGTGATTATTTTAAATAGTACAAAACATTTACTGAAATGAAATGAAGTGAAGTAAAATACATAAATGGCGTAGATACATTTATTGATTATGTCTAAAATAACAAAAAGGCGCCAAATTTAATCAAACTATGTAAATAAGTATATATATATACTATTTTAAAGAAATTTGTTTCCGTAAATTAACATTTTTAAAACCAGATAACAGCCAAGATAAATATGTTCAGCATGAAATACATTCGACTATTTTCGTCCTATACGGACATCATCAGGAATGATAATATTTATTACATTAATACCAAAATAATTGTTTATATATAGGTTACAAATACTGAGAACTAATTACATACAAAATATACCACTATAGTTTAATAGATGTTGTATGTATGTAATTAGTGCTTTGTATCAGTTCTGTTTATATCCGTATAGGAGGAAACTAGTTCAATATATTTAATGATTAACAAGTCTATTATACTTGCTTTTATCTGGTTTTATTAATAGAAATTAATAGTTCACGAAGTTAAAACGCTAATAAATTTATAAAATACAAAACATATTTATTATATAAATTAAATATAAAACACATCACTTGTATATTCTAGCATATATAATAATTATACTAATACACAATGTACATTACTACTATTTTTGACTTATCAATGTATTTTCTAAACATATAAGATTGTTTGATTACTTATAAAATAATTATAAGGCTGCTTGATTTAATATAATTAATTAAATATCTTAGTAAAAAACTATAAAACGTATATTATAAAATAACAACATTGTTTACTTATATGTACATACATAGGCTCACTTCCATGAAGCATATTTGAGAAATCGAATGTCATTAACATTCAATTACTCTGTTGTGATTCTTCGGAAAAATTGTAATTATTTGGAAGTA